>OMOU01091456.1:0-14592 GCA_900312585.1 Malacocephalus occidentalis
GGAGGAGAGAGAGAGAGAGAGAGAGAGAGAGAGAGAGACAGAGAGAAAGAGAGAGAGAAAGAGAAAGACAAAGAGAGAGAGAGAGAGTGTGTGTGTGTGTGTGTGTGTGTGTGTGTGTGTGTGTGTGTGTGTGTGTGTGTGTGTGTGTGTCTACCTTGTGTCTAAGAAACTGGATGTGTTGGAGGCCATCTTGGATGTCGACGGCAGCAAGCTCCCTCATGTCTGGGTCCTCGTCTGGAGAATTACAGTCATTACTAATCAATCATTACTGACCAATCATTATCAATTATTAGATACATACGCCATTATTAATCATGAATCAGGATCTCGATTCATAGCCCTGTATGACAATGATTCTGGCGTATTCACTTTTTTTAAATTAATTTGCCAAATCAGGAGTTAGAGATGGAAACACATTGACAACAGCCTGCATGTCTAGCCCTGTAGGACAGAGGAAGCCCACCTCGCAGAAGGGACTCTGCCTCCTTCATCTGCTCCTCTTTGGTTTGCAGCTCTTTGATGCACTGCACCAGAGGAGCCACCCGGTTAATTGTCATCCGTGTCGCTCTCAACTCCTCCTCCTGCTCTCCTCCAGAGCCAACACTGTTGACTGTCCGCAGACTCTCCTCATATTCACTCTCCAGCCTCTTCAGATAGTCCCGCAGTGGCCTCCCGCCGAACATCTCTTCAGCTGTTATGAGCTTATTCGACCACTGGGGGGCACTGCGGTGAAACGGCCGGAGCTCCATTGCATGGTGGTGACCCAGCCGGCTGAGTCCCGGCTTCTTCAAACCATACAGAAGAATAGCGACAGTACATCCCTTGTTCGACAGCAAGCGCAAGGCTGTTCGGAAAGCCATTTCACCGAAAACGTGTCTGACTTACTACATGCATCGACCCATTCTGACATAACCTCAGAACTGGTTTTGATAACACATGTGTATAACACAGAGTAGATGTCGGCTCCCATTCACTTAAACCTTGTGTTCCATTGTGTTGAGTCGAGTGTGTTACATTAGATAATAATACATTTCCGTTCGTTAAATTACACCAGATTATATCACAGACATGGGGGCAGACATGTTGCGCATGCGCAGTAGACCCCTTCTCCTTCTACGTCGGTAATGTCTGTAAATTGGAAACCGCGTGCGATCACAGTCTGCCTCCTCAGGATGGAGGCTTATTATATGATCTACATTGCAGTCTATGGATGTGATATATTGTATATTTCCCATTTGCATTGAGGGCATTTGGCAGACGCTTTTTTTCATTTGTCCTAAAAGAGTGAAACAACAACATATCGCTGACGATTTTTATCATAAAGGAATACAATAAATAAATATAATTGTTTTTGTTTATTGTATATTGTTATGCTTACAGTTTTTGCTCTTGTATAATGTATAAAGTTATGCACCAAATCACCAAAGCAAACTCGTATTTTCTTCTATTTTCTTCACAGAAAATCAAAAGTGCTGTGACGTTATCACGCTGTTCTGATTGGCTGAAGGCAGAACACCGAACAAGGTCTGACGTCACGTCGGGATTCGTGCGTCGCTGTGATTGGTTGACACGATGAAGCCCGCCTAGTTCAAAATCGTTCGTCGTGGCGCTTCGAGGCGCCGCGGTTAAAGCTACTAGTTCTTCTCTGAACTAGTAAAGTATTATCCAAGAGGAGGCTCTTGCGGATGAGTTTGGCTGAACGACTAACTACGGAGAACCAGTGATCCCGCAGTTATAATACAAGGTACGTGGATACGTTTTCATTAAAATGGTAAAACTTCGAGCACTATAACCCCGGCCTGGTCCTCCAGCCATTGAGATACGTATTTCACGATGGTATGTTCCATCTGGTTCCATCTAACTTGTCGAACCTGTAACCTTGCTCGGTGGACGTCAGGGTTGCTTGTCGTCTGCACACATCTGGACATTTGGTTTTGATCGCTTACATCCAAATGAACAAATGTCGCAGCACACACCGTGACACTGTCTGTGCGTTAAACACACAACTATGATCTCGGTGAAAATAGCCGTGAGTACCGAGTATATCAATGCATGCACATGAGAAACAAGTAAAACAAGTAAAATACAGAACATACGATCGTGTGTGTGTGTGTGTGTGTGCGCGTGTGCGTGTCGATTGCGCGCAAATGTTGCCCATCCTGTATCGTAACGCATGGCATGCAGGGTGTTTGTGGGTTGTGCGTTTTCCCACCAAATACCCAATCCGGATAGGTAGAGATAAGGTTGAAAATAGGCTTATCCTCAAGTTTACTTTGCAAATGTCTCTTCACGCGGTCATGCCACATAACCAGCGATGGGTTATTATTGACGCGCAGCTAATTCATGCATTTGCTTTCATATTGGACATATTACATGACACAATTTCATCATGTGGGATTTCAGCTCCACTGTCTGCAAGATGTAGTTTTGTAGATTACATTAGATTCAACTTTATTGTCATTGCACAGAGTACGCATACCAGTACAACGAAATGCAGTACAACGAAATGCAGTAAAGGCGTACTAAGATAATGTACAATATAATTATGTTTGCATTCTGTAAATATACAGTATTTCTTCTATCATACAGGCAGGTGGAGTTGAATGATCTGTTTCTTCTGCAGGTGTTTATTGTTTGTCTGGTCCAAAGCCATGAAAAGTCAGACTGTTTCTGAGACTTTGCGGAAGAGCAGGAGGATAAAGGAGCTCCTGGTGGCGAAGGCTGTCTCCGCCCCAGCAGAGCTGGAGTCCATCCCGCCTGGCACCCACAACAAGGAGAACCAGGACGTCGCCCGCCCTCCACGCCCCATCATGCCCCCGGACGTGTCGCTTAGCAACGGCCAAGAGGACAGTGGCTATCTGTCGTTGCACAGCAGTCAAGTGAGTGACGAGCACTATGAGGAGACGGGTCGTGTGTCACCACAGCCACCGGGCCTTCCCTCACCCTGCGCCACCGCAGGCGGCACCACCACCACCACCACCACAGCACCATCCTTTGCCAACAGCCACGCCTCACAGAGCTCCTCCACCTCCCGGGTGTCGTTGGGCTCTTCCAGCCCGCGGGTGCCCCTCAGCTCCTCCACCCCCCAGGCCTCCTGCCGGAACGTCAATCTGCCAATTGTCTGCTTCGGGCAGGCCGTGTGTGCTGAGCTGGCCCGCAGCTTCCAGGAGAACCACAGGTACCACAGTCAGTCACTGGGCCAATGACTCCACACTGTAGTGTCAACCGCTACAGATGTTGGTACTGTACTCAGAATGGCACTTATCCGAGCTATTATGCAGGCAACCTAGCAATTATGAATGCTTGAATCCTGCTCTATTATCTTTATGTACCACAGTGATATATTGCGGTCTCTTTCAAATGTACTTTGGGTAAAAGTGTCGGCTAAACGTAACCTCCATGTCAACAATTAACTAAAAACTATCGTTATCAGTTGAGTTCTGGGCTGCAATAACTTGTAGTCATTGTTTACGTTCTAATGACGTTGTGGAGATTTGCACTACTAGACGTAGCAGCATCTGCTAGACCTAGAGCCTGTCTCCTAGAGTTCTCAGGTGTGTGTTGGTGACCTCTGGTTTGTTGTGGTGATTTCTGGTGTGGGCTGAAGGTATGACTGGGACGTCGTGCCTCTAGTGGCGGAGAAGCACTTACTGGACCGGGTGATTGGCAGACAGATGGGTCGCGACCACGTGGACGTCTTCTCTGCGTTGCTGTCTCGTAACCTCCAGGGAATCGTCTGCCGCATCCTCGGCCTGCTGGAAGATCTGGACCTCATCAGGTACTACACTAGTAACACGCCCGTGTGTTTTGTGCTTTGTGGAGCCACTGGACACTGATGGCAGGCCTCCTTCAGCTGCAGGGCGGTGAGCAAGACATGGCAGAAGATCATCCAGGAAGATAGAAACGCCGTGCGACGCATTCAGAGAGCCCAACAGCAAGGGGTACCCACACATGCATACATCGAATTCTAGTACTATCCGTTCGGGCTGTGGGAACCCTCACTAGCCGTTGTATAGCTCGAATGGCTGTGGCGCTGAAGCATGTTTTTAAGTGATGTGTAGTGGACTGGTCTGACTTGAGGGAGTGTTTGTCTCTGTAGATCCGCGGCAGCCTCGGGTCTCCGGTGCTTCCGGGACCTCGTCTGACCAGGGACCCTGGTCTGCCTCGGGTGGCTCTGTCCACCATCCAGCAACTGATCTCTGGGAACAGCCGCGCCCCTCGAGAACAAACCCCTTCCTCAACCCAAACGCGCTTTGACATCTTCCACCAGGTCAGCGGACGTTGAGCTGTAGACACTTCTTTTGATTATGCGGGGTAAAAAAAAAGATTGTTCTCATAGGATAAAGTTGTTGGACGCTGTCCCTGCGCAAGCTAGCTAGGAGCGACTACTTGGCTTGGGTTGCTTCACAACGACCACCAGGGTTGATCAGTCTAGTAGCGCACAGACATAAACTCTGGTCGCTGTTCAACTTCCCTGAGGAAATGGAACTCATGTGTGTTTGTTTTCTCTCTCTTCCCCCCCAGGCCGCCAGCAGCCTGAAGCAGGATGAGGTGTTGTGTTGCTGCAGGCGCTGTGACTCCCCGGCCCGCCGCAATGCCCAGGCCCAGCGGGCCACCTGCATGCGTTCCAGCTGCCAGTTTGACTTCTGCACGCTCTGCCGGGAGGCTTTTCATGGCGCGCGGCCTTGTCGTGCGCTTCAGCCCCCCCCCACTCACACCGGCGGCTCCGGGCGAACGCGCGGCAGGCACAGCCTCCGCAGACTGTGACCTCCACGTCGGGAGGAGTGGGGGGGGGAGCAATCTGCGAGACTACGAGTTCACCCCGCACGTCCCCTGACTTTTAACCAACAAGCTTTTATTGTTTTTAGCAGCAGAGAGTCTCCCTAAATATTCCGATTCCTCCAGGAGCGCGGCCCTGGAGAAGCTTGTCTAGATTACTGTGAACGCCCAGGTTGGTGTTGCCCCTGGTTACGCCCAGGTTGGTGTTGCCCCTGGTTACGTCAAGGTTTGAGTCACGCCCAGGCTGGGGTTGTCAGGGTGACTTGCTGGTTACTGTCTGAAAAGAGGAAGAACACTTTTTTTTTAAGTACCTAATTTTAACAAAATATATGTATTTATCTGTAAAATGTTGCAGATTGTACTTAATAAACGTTTCTATAAGATGTTTTACATTGAATTATGTATTTTCATGTATGTCATGTAATTGTATATTTTATGTATATATGTATGTTCATGCATGTCATGTAATTGTATATTCTATGTACATATGATGTATAAAATACTTTAAGAAAGCAGACCTGGTCTTTGTTGACTAAAGCATCTGAACCTTCACGTTACTGTATTGTTAAATGCACGATTGATGACATTTGGCCACTGGTTTTTGCACTCCCTTCCGCTCCCCCATTCCAGTGGGTGCCTATTTGACGTTGCAGAGCCTATATTGTTCCTTTTTAATCCCATTCCTATTTCACCTGAGCTGCTGGCAGAAAGGTTTCGTGTATTAGAATATAAACGGGTTACGTAAAATCAAGCGATCTGATTGGTTCATCCCACCGCTTTGAGTCGAATTCCTTTTCACGAGTGGTATCACTCCGCCTGTGAGAGGAGCGCGAGCGAAGCCTCCGGAACGACCGGAGTGGTGGAGCGGCACACGTCCGCCTAACGACAAATGCAAGCCTACGAGCAGCTTTCAAAGTCATGTGGCAAGAAACAAAATCATATACATATATAAGCAAATTAAGTACATCAAAACTGTTTCAATTGTAGTGCGTTTGACCGCTCGTATGTTGCATAGCAACGCATGTGACGACAGCCAGTAGGGCTTATTTCTTTGGACACATCTTTATGAACAATAAAAACGACATGTCATGCATTTCAGCCAACTTCATATTGCCATGCTTGCGGGCCGTTTTATAAAAGCTCAGTCCGTGACATATGGTTATTATATGCTGAAACATGAGAAATTTGGAAAAATAAATGGACGTTTGCTGAGCAGTCCTGGTAGCTCATTTGGACTGACACGGAACAAAATTCGTTTCTACGGTTCTGTCCGGAAGGTAAAAGAAGACGCACCCCTTGGATGAGTTTGCTTTGATCAAGCGTTGTGTTTTATTTTGACTAAAGCCTTCATCGACAAATCACCCGTTGGACACACGTAGAATTTAGACGTTATCTTAACATTTACTTCACTATACGAGTAGTTTATGTTGTGTTTTGGTAAAACTTTAGCCTAAGTCACGCCCATGTGTCGCTAAGACTTGTGGGTACGGGTTAATGTCAGCATCATCATTAATTTAACGTCTTTATGTTCCTTTGCTGTACTTTGTCATACTAGTGGCATTACAATGAATTGAAAAACGATTGGTGTTCGTATATTATGTGTGGCGGATAAAATAACTCTCTGTGAGAAGGACTTTGCCGAGAATGGGCTCCTGCCCTCGCCCTAACATCGACAAGATCATACTTTCAGGGATCATTTCTATAGTCTTTGACTTGAGAAGTATCGTACGAAAGTGATCGACCGCAGAACCCACGATGAAGAGTCCTGATGTCCCCTTCTGAGCGCGAAGCGGGCAGCGAGTAATGATTCAGTTCATACGCTCGTTGTCATTGATGACCGTTCCTCTCTCCCCAGTGGAGATAGGAGGTAGGGGACATGATCAGAGTGGTTCAGTCTAAACGTTGTCAAAGAAACTGGTGACCTCAGGAAAGCTCGCCGATAAACGTCGGTCACAATCCAGTCATTGTGATGTTTATAAATGTATGTGCCGTCGATCATTCTAATGGCCCATATATAATTTGTATGGTCTAACCACGGTTCGAAACGTGACAAAGCAATCGCCCTCCAATGTGTTGTGGACACGTGATTTCTTGTATAATTAAAGCATCTCACACGCACATGGGACACTTTTCCCTTTCCCCACTAGATGGCAACATACCTATACGCTGTCAAAGTGCTGCTGAGCGGTTGAACCCCTCTTTTCACGCCTCTCGCCTTCTCAATACTGTTCAATGAAACGCCCGTGTGCCGCTTAGACTTGTGGGTACGGTTCATGTCTACACCAAATCAGTCCGTTGGCGTCTTTATGTGCCCTTCCTGTATTTTATTTTCACACAAGTGGCATTACATTGAATCACAAGGCGATTGGCGTTCATAGGTTTTATATATGACACCTTCATTGAGAAGAACTTCCCCGTGAATGGGTTCCTGTCCTCGCCCGTTACTTCTTTAAGATCATACTTTCAGGGATCATTTCTATAGTCTTTGACTTGAGAAGTATCGTACGAAAGTGATCGGCTGCAGAACCCACGATGAAGAGTCCTGATGTCCCCTTCTGAGCGCGAAGCGGGCAGCGAGTAGTGATTCAGTTCATACGCTCGTTGTCATTGATGACCGTTCCTCTCTCCCCAGTGGAGATAGGAGGTAGGGGACATGATCAGAGTGGTTCAGTCAAACCGCTGTAAAAGTCAAAAGAATTGTTGACCTCATGATAACCAGAGCTCACCGGTAGACGTGACCATGTCATTGTAGGGTTCATCTTCATCCATTTGTGTGCGGTCAATCATTCATTATAAGAGCCTATATATAACATATATATTCTACCCTCAGTTCCAAACGTGAGAAAGCAGATGCCCTCCACGAGTGGTCTAGTGTTCAAAGGTGAATTACAGGAAACTTAAAATTATGGATCAAATAGTGCATAGAGTAATTTGATATTGAAAGTCACACAGATGATTGAAAGTTATCACTGATTTAGCATATGGCAAATGCCAGTACATACAGTATCTTTGACTTTGACTTTGACTTATTTTGTCTCTCTATTAATCACAATACAGTTTTATGCAATTGTTACACAATAACACTGGAACGTTGCACACAATGTTGAAAATGTTTCTACAAAAATCTTAAGACTTGCTCAAGTAAATGTTCACTATATACACAGTGAGACATTTCTATTAGAGTTTTTCTAATAGTGAGGTATGTTCCATCATATTTAACTTGTTATGCTTTGGCAAGTGTACATTCACCATGCCGTTTGGGAGAGAGAGAGAGCGAGAGAGAGCAAGAGTGAGAGAGAGACTGTATGAGAGTGTGTGTGTGTGTGTGTGTGTGCTTTTTAATCAAAATAATAGAGGGTAATTGGTAAAGGCCCATGCTGCTGGCCGGTCCTCATTCTGACATGTATGATTCATCAGCAACCATGTAGGACGCAGAGCGATGGCACAACAGGAACCCTGGGCCCATTTCAGAACTCTCCTCTCGCTGGTGCCATACATCTAGACTTCTTAGCCAATCACGTTTGTTATATCTGGTCATGTGGTTGCATGACATCAATGCATGATGATGTAGTGGAATGATGGGATGAGAGCTTCTAGTGTTGAGCTTCTAGTTGATGATTGGACACTTGGAAACCGGAGGTCCAAGGGAGAGGAAAACATCTGGATGTTCAGCGGGAGGTGTGAGGTCGCATGGTCTTAAGATGAACAGTTGAAACTTCAGCCATGATTGGCCCAGGCCAAGTCACACTCCTCTGCATGCAAACCACTCCCAGAGTCTCCCAGAGATTAGCAACACACGCCCTTCCTAGCGTATGGTTGTAGCCGTTAGTGAGGAGCTACAAAGCTAGGTTAGACCTGCTAGCCTGGAGCTGCACACCTGTTAGCCTCGAAGGTACATAGCTGGGGTTTACCTGTTAGCTAGGACCTACACACCTGTTGGCCTCGAAGTTATATAGCTGGGGTTTACCTGTTAGCAAGGCGCTATATCATGAGGTTGTTTTGTGTCTATTAGTTAAATGTGTCTGTTTGCGAACCATGGAGACCAAACAACTGGACTTTGAAAAATAAATCGACATCTTTTATTCTGTGAACAAGTACAACACAAGGGCCCATCATCTGCAATATATTATGTGAAATGATATATCATATCAACGGACAACCTTTACTGAGAGTCTGATGCATGGTGCCCTCGTGAATATACTGTACATATATTGTACTAGATTAAATATATATATATATATTATATTATAATATTATCATATTATAATAAAATATAATATTTGTGTGTTGAGTAGTCAGACCCATATGGGCCAATTTTATTTACAATGTAAACATTTTTGTTGACTGATTGATATACACATACAATACATATACAGTACATATCTATATATATATCTACATATAGACATAGATATATATATCTATATATATATATAAATATATATAGGGATGGAGAGAGAGACGCCATTTATTTCTCTATGAACGATGCGAGGGTTAGGATGGAGGTGTACGAAGAGAGAGAGAGAGAGAGAGAGAGAGAAAGACATGACAGACGACAGGGAGAAAGAGAGACAGACAGAGAGTGTGAGACACCATGTATTTCTCTATGAAGACTCCTCAAAGGGGCTGCTGGGTAGAAGAGAGAATGAGACAGGAGGAGAGGAGAGGAGAGGAGTGGAGGAGTGAGGGGGAGAACAGAGGGGAGATTAGTTATCAGAACACAACAACAAGGTTATTATAAATGTGTGTTTGTGTGTGTGTGTGTGTTACCAGCTGATAGTTGTCGATCAGGTGATCTATGTCCTCATAGTTTTCTTGGAAGGTGGTGGAGTCCTCCAGACTACACACACACACACACACACACACACACACACAAACACACACATACATGGATACGCACACATACACGCACAGGCACACACACATACACACACACATGTTCACGCGCACACACAAACAATAAAAACAATAAATCAATAATACCATGATATCTGCAAGGTTCACATGCCATTGGCAGTGTTTTTCCACGTAGATTGTCAGATTCGCGTTGTTAGAAAATCAACAGACCAGACACACAATTATAGAGAAGATAGACGCGCTCTGCTGCTGAATTCGAGGATCGCAGTCACGCAGACAGAAAGACAGACAGACAGACAGACAGACAGACAGGCAGACACGCAGACAGGCAGACAGGCAGACAGGCAGGCAGGCAGTACCTTCTCTTCCCTGTGAGGACTGAGCTGAGGTACTTCTTCAACGCCATCTGTTTCCGGAATCGGCTGTAATTGTCTGTAAAGATGGCGTCTGTGTGTCGCTTCACCGACTCGCCCACAAAACCATCATCACTGGCGAGAGAGAGAGAAACACACATCACTATCCATCATATATCAGTCTATCTATCTATCTATCTCTCAATCATATATACATCTATATCTCCGCCGATCCATTTATCCATCAATCAAAAAGAACAGTATCTATAACAGTATCAAGACAGACAGATAGATACTGCAGATGGATAGATAGATAGATAGATAGATAGATAGATAGATAGATAGATAGATAGATAGATAGATAGATTGGTAGATATACTTATAGATATATAGATATGCCGTACACACATACACAAATCTATAATAATATTCTATACGATCATATATAAAATAAAATATGATATTCAGGGGCTCACCTGAGCCGTTTGCCTATCAAGGACTCCAGGTATTTGCGGGCGGCCTGCTGGCCCAGTAGTTTGCTGTATCCGCTGGTAAAGAGGCCGTCCGCGTGCCGGCTCGGCCTGGCGGTTCACGGTAATATTAAACACAAATATGACGTCACATTCCCTTCTCCTAAAGCTTTGCGCGGCTACATCCCTCACGTCTATCGTGGACGGGATGAGGAAGTTATGACTTTATAAGTTATAAGTATCTCCTATTCACTTCCAATCTAAGCCACTTAAATATTGCATACACACAAATATATTTGACTGCATGTCTTATAGACTAAAGTGAACACGTGATGGGCTAAAACAAACCCCGGTGCAGGGTGAGAGTTAGTTAAAGCACATCTGGATAGTTAGAACATGAGGTTAAGGTGAGTTAAACCTATGGTTATTTAAAGCACAGGGCTAAAGGGAGTCGAAACATAGGGTTAGTAACCGAAAATGGGTCAGGTAAAACATAGTTAGTTAAAACATAGCGTTAGGGTTCAGGACATTAGGGACAGACCTCAGGGAGGGGTAGGGCAGCGCCAGGGTCCGGGAACACACGCCCGCGCACAGCGCGATCAGGAGGAGCAGCGACGGTCCCGTTTTCTGGAGCATCGTGGTAACTGTGAAAGCAACTACGGGTTTTATTTTACTCCTTTATCTCGAATGCCATTCACCAACAAGAAGATACGGGATTACAATCTGCAGGCTACATTATACAGTCAGTGATCTCCAACTCGCGCTACAAGCTTTGGCCAATCCACTGCGTAATTACGCGCGTCGCGACGGCGCGGAGCAATTTCCATCTGGAGAATTTTGCAATTCTGCTCAAAAATAATGTCATCTTACATCATCTGTAAATACAAATGTTTGGAATGAACTGTCTTCTTTAAGCGTTCGTTTATTTAGAATTAAAGACTTTGTACTAAGTTCTTTCAAAATGTAACTGAGCCTATCATTTAAGGATCCTCATTCCCTACCCGATGCATCTATAAGGTACATAGTATCTCTCCTGTCTTTAGCTATTAACTATTAAACTATTAGGAAATGTGTGGCACCTGCAGCGCCTTGGATCAACGCACCTTTAGTTCCCGACTCTTCTTGGCGTTCTGAAAGTCTCCGGGTGTCTCGCTGTGTTGCGTTCTGGTACACAGGCGCGCTATCCGTGGCCGTGACTGCCGCGATTCGCCGGTTTTATCCGAATACTTTGAGTGTCGAAGGGGGCAATCACCTTCATCACCGGCGGAGACGTCACGGGGGTCCCATGGGACCGATGCCGTCATTGGCCCAACTCATTGGCGCGCGGTGTGGCTTAACAGGTGGAGTCAGGGGATGATGACGCGGACGCAGTGGTCTTCAGAATGGACTGGCAGTGACGAGGGGGTCTTCCTTGAGGGTTAGGGCAAACCTTATCAGACAAGTCTGAGGGCAGACCAGCTCATATCTGGGTGAATGGGGTGTTTCATTTTCTATGAATAGTCTCAATAGTATCAATAGTAAGGACTATTTGTGAATAGTCAATATGTTATTTGTAATATACGGACTATACATAGTCTCAATAGTATACTAGTACTATTGGATCAATAGTATGTATCAACAGTATTAATATCAAAGGATCAATTACTCCTGCCTTCTATGTGGAGCCCTCCACCACACAGTAAGAGGGTTTACCCCCATTACTCTGAGGGCTTTGGTCGCCATTGTATTCAATACAACTCTCACCACCAATCTCGCTATCACTAAATCTGATATTCCTCCTTACATGTTCTTCAAAGAGGTTTTTGGAATCCTTCGCCCATTGGCTTCTGAGCATTGTAAACATGTGTCTTCTATCTGGCCTGCTCCCTTCAGCCTCTCCTTAAGAAACCTGGTTTAGGTGCAACACTCCTCCATATCTACTGTCTTCTATTCAAATTACTTTTGGTTTTTGCTTTTATAGAGGCCTATTTGTATACTTGTATATTAAATAATGGAAGGAAACATATTTTCAACCTGGCTTTAGAAATAATCGGAAATAGTACAGCAACAGTCCTACTAACAAATATCATCCGAATGTCGACTCGAAAAATGTTGTTGGAATTGTACTCAACAGATTCAGGACACTGGGTTGGCCTATTGGTGAAAGTGCTCTGAACTGGTTTTCATGGGACTTATCAAACACAGTGTCATGTGAAGTGCCACAGGGCTCAGTCCGTGGCCCTATTCTATTTAGATTGTATCTGTTACCCTTTGGTCATCTTATGCATCTGTTATATCACTGTTATATGAGTCCCTGTTGTATGTAGCTGCCCTGCTGCATTACCGCCATTGAGGAATGGATGGCTTCCGATTTCCTACAAGTGAACACAGATAAGACCTAAGTCCTTGTTATTAATAATAAACAAAAAAAAATGTTTTTATCAGTCCCTCAACTTCAATGAGCATTGGCATCAGCAATCATTTAACCTTGCAGCGGGAATATATTTTTGAAGAAGCTATTGTACTTGTAGAGTACAATACAATATGACAATATGATAGGACTATGTGTGAAAACTCCCTGAGAAATAATAGGGATAATTTGTGAACTGTATAAAGGGACTATTTCTAAACAGTAAGGACTCAGTCAGGACTCTTTCTGAATAGTCTAAATATTATTAGGAATAGTAGGAGCATTGGAGGCAAGAGTATAGTAATATGTCTTTGTGGCATGGTGACGGTGGTCTGATACAATCATGTCTAGGGGAAGTGGATTAGAGGGGTCATGGTGGAAGGAAACAATGTAATTGACAGCGGAGACAGGAACCAGACCCAGGGAGGAAACATTAGCTCGATGTCAGGAGGACACATTCCTCCAGACCTACACACGCTAGCTCACACACGCTAGTCAACACAAGCTAGATGGGAGACCTAACCTCAGCCCTAGCGCACAGCCTGGGCTTAAGGCTGGGAGGCTAGGTTTAGGGCTAGTGGTAACTAGCTACCTGTGGGCCACGTTTTGGCCTGGCCTTAACTAGCTAGCTATGAGCTAGGTTTATGGCTCACAGCATGCCTGTTGTAAGTCTCAAGATAATGATCGTAAAGATAAAAGTGATACATTGCATAGTATGAATACAGCTAGTATCGACATAATAACTTATTGGTAGTTAAGTATTCAGAGCTATAAGTACTAAACTATATACTTGGATGAATTTTAATGATTGAATTATTACACAGCACTAAAAAAGAAAGCACATCATCATGGTTAAAATGTAGTATCAGCATTGCCTAAATAGGATTTTTAGTCGACCGAAAACTATGAAGCCTGGGTGTGAATGATGTGAAGAGAAATGTGAAATATTTCATTTAGAAATCAAATTCTCTAGCAGTGACAGGAGCAGACTTTATCTCTGGAGATATTTCACTTTCTTCCAGAACACTCTGAGGTTCATTATCCAATCAGAGGACTTGCGAGAGACCTCTCTGATCGATTACTGTTGGCAGACTGAAAATGTGTGTGTGTGTGTCTGTGTGTGTGTCTCTCTCTCTCTCTCTGTGTTTGAGTCCCTAGGGTCCTCATGGTTATTAGGGCAGCTCCTCATTGGCTGTTGACTAACGACATAAATACATCTGGTACAAACACACACACAAACACACACACTCACGCACACACACTCACACGCACACACATACACACACACACTGAAATTACTTACATAATTTAATCTCGTAATGCACCTCCTGTCAACCAATCAGATTATGTTGTTTTATATTATATTACATATGTTGTTTTACCTCCAGGAAGTAATGAGATGAACCACCCTATCCATCACTCTATCTATCTATCTATCTATCTATCTATCTATCTATCTATCTATCTATCTATCTATCTATCTATCTATCTATCTATCTATCTATCTATCTATCTATCTATCTATCTATCTATCTATCTATCTATCTATCTATCTATCTATCTATCTATCTATCTATCTATCTATCTATTTATTAATCTATCCATTCATCTATGTATCCATCTGCCCATCTACATCTCTCTCTCTCTCTCTCTCTGTCTTCTTTCTCTCTCTCTCTCTCTCTCTGGTGGTAGGGGGAGGCTATAGGAGATGGTAGACATACAACTACATACACACACACACATC
>OMOU01091457.1:0-11673 GCA_900312585.1 Malacocephalus occidentalis
ATATACTGTATATAAAGTCAAAGTCAAAGTTCTTTTATTTGTCAAATGTGCTATATTGACATACAGCACAGATGAAATGACATGCCTCTCAGGCCCAGGTGAATTTGTGAAAAATAAATAGACAATCTAAAAACAGTGGAGACACTCTAAACAGTAGAGACACTCTAAAACAGTAGAGACACTCTAAAACAGTAGAGACACTCTAAAACAAATGGACAGTCTAAAACAAATGGACAGTCTAGAACATATAAACATATAAACAGATATACAATATAAACAGATATACAATATAAACATCCATCCATTCCATCCATTCTCCTCCGCTTATCCGGGGCCGGGTCGCGGAGGCAGCAGGCTAAGCAGGGCTCTCCAGGTGTCCTTCTCCCCAGCAACGCTTTCTAGCTCCCCCTGGGGGATCCCGAGGCGTTCCCAGGCCAGATGGGATATATAATCCCTCCAGCGGGTTCTGGGTCTGCCCCGGGGTCTCCTCCCAGTCGGACGTGCCCGGAACACCTCTAAAGGGAGGCGCCCGGGGGGCATCCTGGTCAGATGCCCGAACCACCTCAGCTGACTCCTTTCAATGCGAAGGAGCAGCGGCTCTACTCCGAGCTCCCTCCGGATGTCTGAGCTCCTCACCTTATCTCTAAGGCTGAGCCCAGCCACCCTGATTTCGGCTGCTTTTATCCACAATCTCATTCTTTCAGTCACTACCCACAGCTCGTGACCATAGGTGAGGGTTGGAACGTAGATGAACCGGTTAATCGAGAGCTTTGCCTTCCGGCTCAGCTCCTTCTTCACCACAACGGACCGGTCCATTTTCCCCTCTCTCGTGAACAAGACCCCAAAATACTTGAACTCCTTCACTTGAGGCAGCAACTCACTCCCAACCCGGAGGGAGTACTCCACCGTTTTCCGGCAGAGACCCATGGCCTCAGACTTGGAGGTGCTGACTCTCATCCCGACCGCTTCACACTCGGCTGCAAACCGCCCCAGTGCATGCTGGAGATCCTGGTCTGATGTAGCCAACAGAACTACATCGTCTGAAAAGAGCAGGGATGCAATTCTGAGGTCCCCAAACCGGACACACTCCTCACCTCGGCTACGCCTTGAGGTTCTTTGCATGAAAATCACAAATAGAATTGGTGACAAGGGGCAACCTCGGCGGAGCCCAACACCCACTGAGAATGTGCTTGACTTTGTGCCGAGAATACGGACACAACTCTCACTTTGTTTGTACAAGGACCGAATGACACGTATTAACGGCCCCGGCACCCCATACACCCGCAGTACTCCCCACAGGATTTCCCGGGGGACAAGGTCATAAGCCTTCTCCAAGTCCACAAAGCACATGTAGACTGGATGAGCAAACTCCCATGCTCCCCCCAACAACCCTGCAAGGAAAAAGAGCTGGTCCACTGTTCCACGGCCAGGACGGAAACCATATTGCTCCTCCTGAAGTTGAGGTTCAACAATCAGCTGGAGCCTCCTTTCCAGCACCCTGGAATAAACATTCCCAGGAAGGCTGAGCAGTGTGATCCCCAATAGTTGGAGCACACCCTCTGGTCCCCCTTTTTGAAAATGGGGACCACCACCCCGGTCCGCCACGCCACAGGTACTGTCCACGACCCCCACGCAACATTGAATAGGTGTGTCAGCCATGACAGTCCCACAATGTCCAGAGCCTTCAGCATCTCAGGGCGAATCTCATCCACACTTGGCGCCTTGCCACCAAAGAGCTGTTTGACTACTTCGGCGACCTCTTCCAAGGATATGGGTGAGGCTCCGCCTGAGGCTTCGGGCTCTGCCTCTTCCCCAGAGGGCATGTTGGTAGGGTTCAGAAGTTCCTCAAAGTTTTCCTTCCACCGCCTGACAACATCCTCAGTCTGGGTCAGCAGTTCTCCTCCCCGACTGAGTACAGCCTGAGCTAAGCCCTGCTTTCCCTTCCTGAGTCGCCGAACGGTTTGCCAGAACTTATTTGAGGCCAACTGAAAGTCCTTCTCCCCGAACTCCTCCCACACCTGTTTTTTTGCTTCAGCGACCGCTGAGGCTGCAGTCCTCTTGGCCTCCTGGTACCCATCTGCTGTTTCGGGAGACCCCTGGGCCAACCAAGCACAAATGGCCTCCTTCTTCAGCCTGACGGCTTCCTTCACCGCTGGTGTCCACCAGTGGGATTTTACGGATTTTACAGCCTTCTAACCACAGCTCCTAGCTGCCGCCTCTGCAATGGAGGCTCTGAACATGGCCCACTCGGATTCCCCAACCTCACCCGGGATACAAGAGAAGATCTTCTGGAGGTGAGAGTTAAAGACCCTACGGACAGGGGCTTCCATCAGACGTTCCCAGTTCACCCTCACTACCCACTTGGGTTTACCAGGTCTGTCCGGCAGCCTCCCCCGCCATCTGATCCAACTCACCACCAGGTGGTGATCAGTTGACATGCGGCCGCAGATCTGCTGATACGACAACAAAGTCAATCATTGATCTTTGGTCTAAGGTGGCCTGGTACCAGGTCCACTTATGAGCCACCTTATGTTTGAACATGGTGTTTGTTATGGCCAGTCCATGACAAGCACAGAAGTCCAAGCACCACTCTGGTTCAGATCGGGCAGGCCGTTCCTCCCAATCACCCCCCTCCAGGTTTCTCCATCGTTGCCCACGTGCGCATTGAAGTCCCCCAGTAGAACTATGGAGTCCCCGGATGGCACCCTTTCCAGGATGCCCTCCAAGGACTCCAAGAAGGCCGGATACTCACAGCAGCAGTCAGAGCCTTCCCCCCAGTGACTTGCAATCGCATGGAGACGACCCTCTCTTTCACCGGGGAAAACTCCAGGAGTTTCCGCACGGCCAGGACCACGCCTTTGCCTACTGCCCGTTTTACAACGCACCGGACCCCAATGACTCTCCCTGCAGGTGGTGGGCCCACAGGGAGGCGGCTCCTCGTTGCCTCTTCGGGCTTGGCCCGGCCGGGCCCCGTGGATCCAGGCCCAGCCACCAGACTCTCACCAACGAGCTCCCCTCCCAGGTCTGGCTCCAGGAGGGGCCCCTGGTTTCACTTGTCCCGGCGAGGTGACATTGTTCGTAGAAAGCCTTTTCATTTTGGGGTCTTTGAATAGCTCTTAGTCTGGCCCCTCCCCAGGGACCACTTTGCCTTGGGAGACCCTATCAGGGGCTATTGCCCCGGACAACACAGCTCCCAGGTTCACTGGGGCACCCAAACCCCCTCACCACGATAAGGTGACGATACTTTGGGGGAGCCCTTGCCACTTAAGTTGGAGTAAGTACTTTATCTCCCAGTATAATTTGTCTCAGCTGAGTACTTCTATTATACAGCCGCTCATGACGCTAAATGTACAACATGACCCAGTGAATGGAGTTTTGCTCCAGGTCCAGGACGTCCCTCCCAGTTTTCTTTAATGAGACCCAGCACCCCCCTGGGTCGTCTACCGAACAGAAGTTCTAAGGAAGAAAACCCTGTGGAGGCCTGGGGCACCACCCGCACTGCAAATAATAGAGGGTCAAGCCATGTATACCAATTCCGACGATGCTCGTGCATGAATTTACGCAGCATGGACTTTAACGTCTTATTAAACCGCTCTACAAGCCCATCGGTTTGTGGATGGTACATGCTGGTACGGATTGCTGTGATCCCCAATAACCTGTAAAGTTTGTGGGGGGTGCGTGACATAAATGCGGTGCCTTTATCTGTCAGAGTTTCTTTCGGGATTCCAACACAGGAGATTAGGGAGATTAGGGAACACCAAAACCCGTAAAGCGCCTGGAGGAGACTCCGCCCCCCTCCCAGAACTGCGATGGGTGACCTCACATCACCCGCGAGCACAGCGCACCTCCCACAGGTCCCTATCTGTCGTAGCGCGCATCCCCCAAGTCTGCTACCATGTTAAAGGAGCCCGGCCAATCGGTACAGAATAGGAGGGAACACGTCAGGTGCGAGCCTTCACTCTCTGTTTTTTCCCTTGATACGCAATTTCTAGGGTCACTAGTGGGACTAATTCGCACTAATTTCCTACAGCTGCGTCACATTCCAGGCAATGCTGCCACTCCGCTCCCCCTGTCATTGCCTGACAGCGCCAACCACGCCCCCTCATGGCTCACAAACACGTTTTAGTTACAAGTCCTGATATAGCATATGAACAGGTGTGTGTGTGTGTGAGTCATCTCTTCATCTTCACACTTTGCAGGATTATTGCTGAGGACGTGCTGTATGTTGTTGTGTCATTGAGTGGTAAGCTGCAATAGTGGAGGCCACGCAGTCGGACTGTTTCAGACATGCACACTACAAACAGGCATGCTTCGCTGAGATAGATCGTAGGCACATTTCCAATGGGCCTATAAATACTATAACAAGAAAATATGCTCAGGTGTGTCTGTGTTTTAAATCCAAGAAGGAGACCAAGAAGACGAGTTGGACATGACCTTTCTGGGCAACCGAGGGATCATCCTGGCGCTGGGTATGTTCACCATGAGGTGCAATGATGTCACCGACAAGGAACGATCTCCGCTCCTGAATCTGACAAAGTGACAAACCATGAAATAAAATACATCAGCGCTTATATAGAAGGCATTGTGCGTGTTTTCAAGTTTGGTTCAGCTTCAGGTTCAGGTTCAGGATCGTCTGTAGCAAAGCAGCGAGATCGGGAATCAATGTGACACAAGGCACTATCACCCGGAATGATTCAATGTTTATTCAGATACATAGAGCATATATACACTTTTGGATGTACGGGTAGACATAACAATTCAGCAGAGATACTAAGGTCTCACATGGAGATGCAACAGACAGACAGCATATACAACAGACAGACAGTTACTCGGAGAAGCAAGGACACCACCTGTTTCCATCTTGCGTGGAGCCGCACGTGCCTCCACCTCCCAGACGGCCAGCCTGAGAAGCAAGGACACCACAGTCCACAGAGATACATCCTGTTCCCCAGATATGCCCACTCCCTTGGAGATGCACCTGCTCCCAGGGCCACGCGGAGCCGCAGGTGCCCCCACCTCCCAGACAGCCAGCCTGAGAAGCAGGGACGCCATGGTCCCAGAGTAGTTCATAGCACGTATACAAGGCCTCCCAGGGCAAACACATATGAGTGAAGTTAACTAGTTATGAAGGCCTCCTAGAGAAAGTTACAGGCCCATAAGTGTAATACAGCCACAACTCCTAACAGCAGGCATAGGTGGGTTTTAAGTGAAAGTTGAAGGAGCCCCAGGAAAGCGAAAAATGTGACATTGATATAAATATTGTTCCTGTGATTGTGTGCATGTATCTATTTGTATGTATGGATCTATTTACCATGTTGGAAATTCCTGTTTGCCAAAGAATAGACTTTCAAATATCATGAATAGTGTACAAAGCAGGAAATGGTCATGTCTTGTGTGGTATGAGCCCACGCTTAGATCACCAGGGACCAGCCTGCTCACTGTTCCCAGGGTTACAATGAAGCTTCGTGAACAGCTTGGAGTTGCTATGCACCACAGCTCAGGAACAGACTTCCTGAACATGTGAGGTCTGCATCAACACTTCCTAATTCCTTGAAATAAGGGCTCCAAACGTTCACCAAGACTATGAGGGACCGGAGATTTGTGACCATGCTGGATCCCTTCCACATGGAGTAGCATGCCTCGTCACAATGATATTAAGACTAATGTTCTAACACTACACAATTGGTAATCCAGGCTACCAATTATGTAGTGTGCAGCAAAGACAAACTAGGAGCCATACCATCGCGGTTTATCCCCAAGGAAGGGGATTACACTTGCCTTTCGCGGAAAGGAAATTCATTGTCCCCCGATATTGGAAACATGATGCCTTCCCATTCTATGTGGGATATTGCCCCGGTGTCCCTTAGGCTAGTGACACTTGTCGCTGGGCCTGCCATATTCAGAGGTAGTCTGCCTGCTCACCGCTAGGGGTTAGTTTGTTGATGTAATGTCTCTCTGTCCTCTAGGGGGTGCTCTTTCCCCATACTATGGTTTGTCAATGCGCGTACTTTTTTTATTTTATTTTTTTAATCGGGGCGTCTCTCTACCTGTGTGCTGAGTTCTTATCTATCTTTCGTTCTTCTTACTTTCTCTTTCTGCCTTCTTTACTAATACTATGTATTATGCTATATACTCTTAGTCCACATGCTGTTGGCGTTGTTCCTTTTATTTGGACACACAATTATATCGTTAATGCACCAGATGTTATTTCTTCTTATTAACACACTATTTGTTATTCATACATTTCCCAGTAATTTATACATCACTCATTATACAATTTATCAATATCAGATTTTACTTTACACGTTCACTCAACAGTGCTTCATGCGCTCTTTCAGATGCGGTATGGATAGCAAAGATTAAGATATATAAGAAATTTATAAATGACAATAGGAAGCTCGCCCACCTCCCGCACATTTATGATCTGTCAATTTGGATCAAATTAAGTAAATTATTGTGTCGAGCTTGGCTTTAAGGAAATGAATGGCGAGTCACGAGATCTTCAGTCATAAAAATCCTGTGTCCCATACACCGCATTGCTGTTTATTGTCACCAACCATAAAACACGAACACGAAACAACAGCCCGTTTCCAACACAGGTCACTAATGACAACAGTGTCCTCACCGTGGGTACCACCTCCAACAGAAATCCCATCCATGGTGAGGACACAAACACACACACGAAACACAACCATGTGACCCAAAACACAACACAACACCTCAAGCTAATTAAAACAACAACTCAAACATTAACAACAAGAAATACCCACAATCCCTTGCGCCTGTCAGATAGACCGCCCATCATGAACGCGATGTATCCTCGGGTCATCACAATATAAATGACTATAGGAAGCTCGTCCACCTCCCGCAGATTTATGATCTGTCAATTTGGATCAGATTAAAATCTACCAATTTGTATCCAACCTTCATAAACAAGAGAAAAAAAAACTAATTATAAACATGTACCTGTATTAATAACAATGTGTGTGTATAAGAGTGTGTATTTACGTGTGTCTGTATGTGTGTATGTTCAATATGTGTGTGTGTATGTGTGAATGTGTGTGTATGTGTGTGTGTGTGTGCCACATGCTCTCAATACAATGTGTCGCACACAGATGACAATCAACGTTACAAGAGTAAACCATGAAAGCTGGCGGCTTCCCAGAAATATAATCTGACAGTTTGAACTGTCCAAACCTCGGTTAACGGGGTTTTTTTTTTTTTTTTTTTTATCCTTCAATCAATCGTTCTCCGTCTTTGTTAGTCATTTTATTTTGTCTAAATTTTGTCTAATTTCACGGTCCCATACATTACCTCCCAGACACTCTTCCCCTAAATAGTTGTTATTATATCCTATGCGAATTTGGCATATATGCAACAGGTGTCGCTTACCTTTTTAGTTTTGAGCTCTGGGAAGAGTAGTCTGGAGTCGCCGTCCGGGACTGGACTCGCAGGACCGAGGCAAAACTCAAATCACGTCGGGGTCACCAATTGTTGTGTATTAAAAAAAAACGAGAATGCGTGGTCGAGTCTGCAGGTTAAAATAATACGATTTATTAAGACTAATATTCTAACAAAGGAGGGTTGAAAAGCGATGCATAGAGAGAGTCTTTACATCACACCCAGGGTGCTATGCAAAAAGTGTCAACGAACTAAATAAAGTCCGTCAGCCCAGTTATAGTGTTTGTGTCACGTGACTGTTATCTCCTATCTAACTGTCTGACCATTACTACACCTTTATCTAGACTTTTGCCAAATCTCCGTTTGGCCATCACAGACATCCTGTCACGTATTTCCCCATTCCTGTCACGCATTTCCCCATTCCTCAAACGAACTGTCATCTTCACCTGAAAGTGACCTGAGACTTCTAACACTACAACAGACAGGGTCGATACTTGGTCAATGCATTTGATCACTTTACATTACTTTTCCTCACCAACAACGACGGGCCCATAACTTGCACACCTCTGGAGTAGAAGAAGCTGCAGATAGAGCCCCGGAGAAGGTGAGTCACGCAGCAGCAGCAGCAGGTGAACCATGGCTCTCAACGTTCCAGGAGTGGTGGCGATGGGCTTCTTCTACCTGGTGGTCCTCGGAACCGGAATCTGGGCCTCGTTCAAATCCAAGAAGGAGCGCAAAAAGACTTCAGCCGACCAGCTGGAGATGACCTTTCTGGGCAACCGAAGGATCAGCCTGGCGGTGGGCATGTTCACCATGACCGGTGGGTCCACACTTTACTCCTTGACATTTTGAGAGTTACTGGGCAGAAACGGGCCGGGCTAGGGTTAGGGTTAGGGTTAGGCCTACGACCAGTTAGTTGAAAGCATATTGATTAAATATGTTTATTTTATCTCCCCTCTCTATGCTTCTTGTTAGCGCATTAACACCGTGACACGCCCACAGCCGATAGAACACGTGTCAAACTCAAGGCCAGTAGGCCAAATCCGGTCCACCACCTCATTCTATGTGGCCCAGCACCGGGAACTCCCGGTGGCTTGGACGTCTATGGTCCGCAGGTCGCAGATTGAAAAAGAAAAAAGAAGCCCGTAGTCAGTCCACCGAGAGGCGGACCAGGCCAATGCTTAGTCGCGGCGGCGCAATATTGCAATGACACATTAACATCAACGCCGCCGCTTGAGCAGAGGGCGGGAAAATAATCACCAGAATGCAGGACATTAAAAAGCAACAAAATAGGTTTTGGATCATCTATGTGTCATTCAACAGCAGAAAACTTGGCACGCTCGTAATTTGCGTGCGCAAACAGCGAGGGCGAGATAGAGAAACGGAGAGAGAGCGCGCACCGCGTACATGGTTCGCAGATACCGGGACCTACACAATAATGTCCGTTCCTCCGTGTCTGAATCTCGTCGGCACCAGATTCAGACACGGAGAGAAGTTACCTCGTCAACCAAACGTGGGGTGGGAAGGACGTTTTACCGTAAGCCTTAGAGTGGACGAGAGTAATTGATGCGTAAGCGTTGCAATATAGGGGCATTTGGTGTGTGTGTGTGTCAATACACGTTTAATGCCGTTGTGAAGTATTCTGCTTTTACTCAATATTTATATGTAACAATTACTAATATTTTGAACATCATTTAAGAATTCCCCTGGGACTGGGGTGGCCTGACTGGGACTATATTTCCCGGCTTGAATGATGTTCCCCGTTCAGCCCTAAATTGTACAATAGTTGGACACTTGAATGTCTGATTGCAATTATGTTTCCTAGAGTTCTGCTTTCATAGCTAGTTATTAATTAAGTTATTACTACAACCAATAATCATCAAATACAGATGCAATTATGTAATATGATAAGGAGTACATATATTAATTTCGTCTTACCGGCCCTTTGAGGGCAACCATAACGCTGGTGTGGCCCAGGATGAAATTGAGTTTGACACCCCTGCGATAGAAGAATGCCTGCTCCCAAGAGCTTGGGATTTGGTCCTGTGGAAGTAGTGGCTCTGGCGATAAAAAAATTATGAGCTATGCAAGATAAACTAAACTATGTCTAAAAATCGCTTATCCCAATGTTTTATAATTATGAGATGGACAGTTTCAGTCCAGTTCCTTTTGTTGAATAATAGACAAAAAAGTAGGTCAAATAACAAGAGGTGTGTGTGTGTGTTTGTGTGTGTGTTTGTGTGTGTGTGTTGAGCAGCACAACATACCTAAAAAGTTGATACACTAACACAATATACATAACAATGGTATAAAATGTTATGTTGACACCAAAAGTATTGATTGAATATTGAGAATTATAAATAATTATACATTATTATGAATATTATAAGTGAGGGCAGAAATATGCCATGTCAATAAGAATAAGAGCTCTGGTCAGCAATAACCAGAATCTATACAGAGTATCCAGGGTCTCCAGTTTACAGAATCTACGGTGTGCGAGAATATCCAGAATCTACAGTGCCTGTGAGAATTTATGGAATCTACGGTGCATATAACAATGTCTGGAATGTACAGTGCATATAAGCAAATGTTCATAAATGTAGAGGTATGTAAGTATGGGCCGAGGTATACGCAGTAGTGCGTGTACACTGGGGTGTACGGAGATGTACGGAGAGCAGTGCAGATATCTGGTGGGTCCGGGTCCGGAGTCCGCGCGCCAATGTCTGGCGGGTCCGAGTCCGGGTCCGAGTCCTGAGTAGACGTGCAGATGTCTGGCCGGTCTGGTCGGTCTGGCCGGTCCGCGTCCGGAGTGGGCGTGCAATGTAGGATCTGCAGAGAGTATGCAGAGAGAACAGTGGAGTATGTACAGTACATATACAGTGTATATACAGTACAGGCAGCGCTTGCGCTGGATAGCCTCGATGGTGGGAAGGGAGCAGCCGGTGATGCGTTGGGCCATTTTCACAACCCGCTGCAGTGCTGTCCTGTCCGAGGCGGTGCAGTTGCCATACCAGACTGTGATGCAGTTAGTCAGGATGCTCTTGATGGTGCAGTGGTAGAAGTTCACCAGGATCTGAGAGCAGAGATGTACTTTCTTCAGTCTCCTTAGGAAGAAGAGGCTCTGGTGAGCCTTCTTGACCAGGGCGGAGGAGTTGAGGGACCAAGAGAGGTCCTTGGAGATGTGAACAACCAGGAACTTGAAGCTGGTGACACACTCAACCTCTGCTCCATTGATATGGATTGGGGAGTGTGTGACACCCTTGGTCCTCCTGTGGTCCACGATGAGCTCCTTGGTTTTCTTGGTGTTGAGTGCCAGGTTGTTGTTGGCACCCCACGCTGTAAGGTGCTGGACCTCTTCCCTGTAGGCCGTCTCATCATTGTCGCTGATGAGGCCCACCACCGTTGTATCGTCTGCAAACTTGATGATGGAGTTTGAGCCATGCATAGGTATGCAGTCGTAGGTGAATAGGGAGTAGAGCAACGGGCTCAGCACGCGGCTTTGTGGGGCACCGGTGTTCAGGATGAGTGTTGAGGAGGTGTAGTTATTCAGTCTGAAAGACTGGGGTCTATTGGTGAGGAAGTCCATTATCCAGTTGCAGATGGAGGTGTTGATACCCAGCTGAAGGAGTTTGGATATCAGCTTGGAGGGGATGATGGTGTTGAATGCTGAGTTGAAGTCGATGAACAGCATTCTAACATAGGCGTCCTTGTTTTCCAGGTGGGACAGAGTGGAGTGTAGCACCGAGGATATGGCATCTTCCATGCACCTGTTCTGGCGGTAGGCGAATTGGAAGGGGTTGAGTGTGGGTGGTTGGCAGGTTTTGAGGTGAGCCAGGACCAGCCTCTCGAAGCACTTTGTGATGATGGGAGTGAGTGCCACGGGTCGGAAGTCGTTGAGGCTCTTGGCGGTGGAGTGTTTGGGCACCGGAACAATGGAGGTGGTTTTGAAACACGCGGGGACAACTGCTTGGGCCAGAGACAGGTTGAAGATGTCCGTCCAGACCTCAGTCAGCTGCGTGGCGCAGGCCCTGAGCACCCAACCGGGGATGCCATCAGGGCCGGCGGCCTTGTGTGCGTTCACCCTGCTCAGTGCCGCACCTACATCAGAAGGGGAGAATGTTAGTGGCTGGTGGTCTACAGGAAGGACAGGCCTAATGGCCCCATCATGGTTGTCCCTCTCGTAGCGAGCATAGAAGTTGTTCAGCTCATCCAGGAAGGAAGTATCGATGAAGACGCAGCCGCGCCATCTTGAATTCACATATGAGTCCACTA
>OMOU01091465.1:5569-18619 GCA_900312585.1 Malacocephalus occidentalis
AAAGGGGTGTGCCCCCCCCCCCCCCCCCAGTGGGGCAGGAGGCAGAGCGCCCGATCCGAGTTGGATCCGTCGCCGTGAGAGGGAGGAAGAGCAGAAAACTGAAGGGAAGAGCGTTGCCAGATGACACAGACGTCTGTGTTGATATCAGGGTTTCTGCGAGGTCTTAAAAAGTCTAAAATTAGAAAATCAAAATTTAAGGCCTAAACTATTTGGTCTTAAATAATTGCAAACAGGTCTTAATTTTCCTACACATTGATGTAACGCTACCTGAAATGGAAGGGGTCACTGAGTCCACATCGGCTATGTCTGTTGACACATAGCCCAGTGGTTTGGAGTTGAGGATTCCCTCTACCTGCTGCTCCCGCAGCGCTTTAGAATGGCTTATTTTTTATTTTCCGTGTTGTAGTTCGGTCTTTCACTAGTCCAAATATAATTTGCTGTATTACGACTAGAAAACCCGGCAGCCCAACATGCAACTACTTGCAGCCAATCAGCTTTCGTGTTATTGGCGCGTCTCTTTCCTTTTCCGCAGCTATGGGGAAATGCAAATTTAACGATAGTTGGCTCGAAAAAAAATAATTCAGGGCTTGGTTAAAGCCAGTCGCTAACAATGTATTTGAAGCCCCGGACCCAGCACTAGTAGCTCCACTAGCAGCACTACTACCTCCAGACTGTTTTTTTCTATAGTTCAATGCATCTAACCTGTGTTCAGTACTTTGTTCATTTGATTAAATTAATTTACTTTGCAAGTATATTTGTGACTGCATTTTCTTTGTATGTTGTTGTTTTATTACGTCGTGATATGTCTTAAATTTCATTCATAATGGTCTTAAAAAGGTCTTAAATTTGACTTGGTGAAACCTGCAGAAACCCTGGATATAGACTAGGTGATGCATGATCGACGTCACTGGGCGGAACCTTCTGGGAGATGAGGTAGGGGCAGGGCCGAGTGACAGGTCTCGAACTGCTGCCCCCTGGTGGTTAGACCGGGGATAGTCTTTCATCTCCATGGAAGACATGGGAACATAATAGTAGACTAATGATTCACTCAGCACAAGGTGTGAAAGGGCCGTGAATGGAGAATCTTGGGGAGTGTTGCGGAGGTCCTACAACGTTCTTGGGGTTATGGAAGTTAGTCAGCGATATGGCGTACACGAGAGGCAGGAATATAATACGAATATTTATTCATACAGATGCACAGGAACTCTTATTCTTGCACTATCTTGGGTTGGCGTGTGTGTGGTTTGGTGGTCATAGATGCACACAACTATGAAAACTCTTAATTGGATGTTAAGCAGTGTTGAACTCATTTTTTAGTGAAAGCTCTATCCATACTTTCAATTAGTTCCACCATGTTTAGAGCATGTAGAAGTTTCTGAATTGCCTTCAACAGTATGTTAAGTCATGAGTCAGTAGTTTGAACAATAGGTGCGTCATGTATTCTTTGGGCCTGTTCAGCTAAATGTATGGGCTTGAAACAGGTAGCTTATCAGTTGACCAACCGATCCCTGAGAACGAAACACAACCACCATGGGCAAAGTCAATATCTGATTTGTACTATAACAACACATAATTTGTACATTAAATTCATATAGAAGCCAGCAGTCTTGTTTAATTCTGAATTATGAAGTATTGGCATAGTACTGTAATTACATGCTATGGTGGACAAATGTTTTGTTTCAGATCACCTTCTACGAGGATAGGAACTTACCAGAGCGGATGCCACTCCTGCAGGTTGGAGAGCGGCTGCTTCATGGTCTATGAGAGGAACTACATGGGCCAGGGGAGAGTTCTAGTGCATGTTTCGGTGTATGATGAGCATTGGAATAATGCTTGACAACATCAGATCCTGCAGGATGATCCCCTCTGTAAGAGAACTTCCCAACAGTTCAATAATTACTCACCCAATTAAATTGTTAGTGGATATGTTGTGCTCCTGACGACATTGTTTCTCTGAATCTCTGCATTACAGCACAGAGGCCAGTTCAGGATGAAGATCTACGAGAGGGAGAACTTCAGCGGTCAGTCATGTGAGCTGATGGACCATTGATGGATCATTACCGCATGTCCAACTGCCAGTCTTGCAACATGATGGGGCCGTCCATCACGTCTGATGTATGAGCAGCCTCAGTACAGAGGCAGGATGATTTATATGAGGCCTGGAGAGAATCACAGCTTCTGGGAGATGATGAACGGCCAGAGGTTCATGAGCATGAGGCGAAATGTTTTCATTTCATCAATAAAACGTGATCAAACTTAAATTTGCTGGATTTCTTGCTGGTCATTAAGGACCACCGAGTGAAGATACATACAGGGTTGGTAAGGTGATCATGCTGTGGCATAGCTAAGTCGTTTGGGAATATACATTTCTAGTGAGATAATTTTTATTATTTTATGATTATACAGATTTTCAATTACCGTTACTACCATTGTATTCCTGCTTTTGGTATGAATACATGTTGCTATATGACAACAGGGTTCAGGGTATGTAATGTGTAAATTATATATAATGTAAATTATAGCCTAGGACAAAATTTCAATTTTGGTTATCAGCTCTGTGGAGACCCAAGTTCAAGTCAGGCAAGGATAGCCATCAACATTTTCATTCTATGTAATGGCCATTGAAATATGAATTAAAATGAGAGTGCTGGAGCAGAGCTGTTGGTTATCAGCCTTGCAGACCCGGACTCAAGCGAGGCAAGGGCATTCCCGATGATGGCCTGTTACAGTATATCCGTCATCTTGTAATGTTAATTCTATCCTCTCTCCAGATCATAGCCAGCATCTTGGACTGAGAGTTCATTTCCCATCATCCAACAGTGATATGGTCCCATGGATGTCTGCCAGAGAGCAAGTGACGGAGTGTTTTTTCGGTCTCTGCTAGAGTAAACAGAGTATCCACCTCTAAACAAAAAGAAGGTGACAAGGAAATAAACTGTGACTATGATCGAACCAAAAAAGGTGACTACAGACGATGAAACAAACATAAGCGCAAATACAAAGAAAAATAAACAAATTCAACATTGAGAAGGAAACTGGTCAAAAAATGAACGCTTCATCTATGCGTCACTTTGGATTCAATTATGTGTGGCGCTAAAGAGCAAGAAACAAAAATCTTGGAGATTACCACTTTAACCGTCAAATACGTTTTAGGCTACTCAGCACCGTGAAATTACATACAGTATCCTATTCATTTTGGAATGACAAGGCTTTGAAGGCAGCTGTATAATAATGTACAGTTGTAGAGAATTGTAGAGATGGAGAAGACTCCAGATTTATTCTCAGTCCTGTTTCCACAAATATGATTCAGAATATGGAGATTATCTAAAAAGGCCACCACCATTCTTTACATTAATCACAACAAATCTGTTTATGCTGACCAGGAAGTGACAGTGAAAAAACGAACAAACTGTACTTTGGCACACACTTCCAGGAATTGCAGATTAAGTCAGTGCAGTAAAAAACTGTTTTGATAAAATGGTAAAGAATACAGTATAAACATTTTTAAAATGTCGGAACCACAAAACCCATAGCTAATTTTAGGATACCACGAGTATCCTAATCTGAGTTGGGTTTTTTTAGCGAGGGAGGCTAACATCTTCATCAACAGACTGGTGGTTCAAAAGTGGTTCCTGCTAAGAAAACAAAGACAAAGCCACGGTTATATTTTCTGTGGAAAGTTTGTTTGGAGGCATTTTACAAGGCACAGCAGGCCTAAAACAACTTTTAGTCTCGCTTCAACAGTTGAGTTTAAGTTTTCATTCCATATTTACCTCCTTCTGTCTGTAAAGTCCTAGTTGGAAGTGACAACACAATACATCCACCAGGAAGCCAGTGATTCCGTGAAGCATGCCTAAGAAACAGCAAAAGAAAATCAATTGTAGTGAGTTATAAACAATATTGTGACTTCATGGTAGTCAAGGCCGCACTCCACGGAGATTGCCCTGCTTGCAGTAACTGAGTCCCTCCGTGTCGCCAGAGGCTCATTCTTGTCATCTGTGCTTCTTGGCTTGTCTGCCACGTTTGACACAGTGAATTACCAGAGGCTCCTCTCTACTCTGGCAGAAGTTGGCATGCTGGATCTTCATTATCCTGGTTTAATTCCTACCTGACAGATCGCACCCATCAGGGCACATGGAATGGCACCCTGTCCAGACCCTACCCCAACACGGAGTACCCCAAGGCTCAGCACTAGGACCCCTTGTGTTCTCCTTATTCACTCGATCTCCATCCATCCATCCATTCGCTTCCGCTTATCCGGAGCCGGGTCGCGGAGGCAGCAGGCTAAGCAAGGCTCTCCAGGTGCCCTTCTCCCCCGCAACGCTTTCTAGTTCCTCCTGGGGGATCCCGAGGCGTTCCCAGGCCAAATGAGATATATAATCCCTCCAGCGGGTTCTGGGTCTGCTCTGGGGTCTCCGCCCAGTCGGACGTGCCCGGAATACCTCTAAGGGAAGGCGCCCGGGAGGCATCCTGATCAAATGCCCGAACCAACTCAGCTGACTCCTTTCGATGCGGAGGAGCAGCGGCTCTACTCCGAGCTCCCTCCGGATGTCTGAGCTCCTCACCCTATCTCTAAGGCTGAGCCCAGCCACTCATTTTGGCCGCTTGTAACCACGATCTCGTTCTTTCGGTCACTACCCACAGCTCGTGACCATAGATGAGGGTTGGAACGTAGATGGACCGGTAAATCGAGAGCGTCGCCTTCCGGCTCAGCTCCTTCTTCACCACAATGGACCACAATGGACCGCATTACTGCAGATGCCGCACCAATTCATCTGTCCATCTCACGCTCCATTTTCCCTCACTCGTGAACAAGACCCCGAGATACTTGAACTCTTTCGCTTAAGGCAGCAACTCACTACCAACCCGGAGGGTGGACTCCACCGTTTTCCGGCAGAGAACCATGGCCTCAGACTTGGAGGTGCTGACTCTCATCCCAACCGCTTCACACTCGGCTGGAAACGGCCCCAGTGCATGCTGGAGGTCACGGTCTGATGTAGCCAACAGAACTACATCATCGGCAAAGAGCAGGGATGCAATTCTGAGGTCCCCAAACCGGAAACACTCCTCACCTCGGCTACACCTTGAAATTCTGTCCATGAAAATCACAAACAGAATTGGTGACAAGGGGCAACCTTGATGGAATCCAAACACCCGCCGATAACGCGCTTGACGTTGTGCCGAGAATACGGACACAGTTCTCACTTTGTTTGTACAGGGACCGAATGGCACGTATTAATGGCCCCGGCACCCCATACTCCCGCAGTGCCCCCCACAGGATTTCCCGGGGGGACATTGTCCAGTCATAAGCCTTCTCCAAGTCCACAAAGCACATGTAGACTGGATGAGCAAACTCCCATGCTCCCCCCAACAACCCTTTACAAGGGTAAAGAACTGGTCCACTGTTCCACGGCCAGGGTGGAAGCCACATTGCTCCTCCTGAAGTTGAGGTTCAACAATCGGCCGGAGCCTCCTTTCCAGCACCCTGGAATAAAGTTTCCCGGGGAGGCTGAGCAGGGTGATCCCCCGATAGTTGGAGCACACCCTCCGGTCCCCCTTTTTGAAAATGGGGACCACCACCCCGGTCCGCCACGCCACAGGTACTGTCCCCGACCCCCACGCGGCATTGAGCAGGCGTGTCAGCCACGACAGCCCCACAATGTTCAGAGCCCTCAGCATCTCAGGGCGAATCTCATCCACACCTGGCGCCTTGCCACCGAACAGCTGTTTGACTACTTCGGCGACCTCTTCCAAGGATATGGGTGAGGCTCTCCCTGAGGCTTCGGACTCGGCCTCTTCCCCAGAGGGCGTGTTGGAAGGGAAAGCAGGGCTTAGCTCAGGCTGTACTCAGTCAGGGAGGAGAACTGCTGACCCAGACTGAGGATATTGTCAGGTGGTGGAAGGAACACTTTGAGGAACTCCTGAACACGACCAAAACGCCCTCTGGGGAAGAGGCAGAGGCAGATTTATTCCAGGGTACTGGAAAGGAGGCTCCGGCCAATTATCGAACCTCAACTCCGGGACGGTTGTTGGGGGGGGTCTGTGGCGAGTACAGCCAGAGTATGAGGTACCGGGTCCGTTGGTACGTGCCATTCGGTCCTTGTACAAACAAAGTGAGAGCTGTGTCCATATTCTCAGCACAAATCAAGCACGTCCTCAGTGGGTGTTGGACTCTGCAAAGGTTGCCCTTGTCACCAATTCTGTTTGTGATTTTCATGGACAGAATCTCAAGGCGTAGCCAAGGTGAGGAGAGTGACTCCAGCAGACCGTGACCTCCAGCATGCACTGTGGCAGTTTGCAGCCAAGTGTGAAGCGGTCGGGATGAGAGTCAGCACCTCCAAGTTTGAGGCCATGGTTCTCTGCCGGAAAACGTACTCTCTCCAGGTTGGGAGTGTGTTGGTGCCTCAAGCGAATGAATTCAAGTATCTCGGGGTCGTGTTCACGAGTGAGGGAAAAATGAAGCGTGAGATAGACCGACGAATTGGTGCACCGTCTGCAGTAATGCGGGTACTGTACCGGTCCGTTGTGGTGAAGAAGGGTCCATCTATGTTCCAACCCTCACCTGTCGTCACGCACTGTGGGTAGTGACCGAAAGAACGAGATTGCAGATACAATTGGCCAAAATTAGTTTCCTCCGTAGGGTGGCTGGGTTCAGCCTTAGAGATAAGGTGAGGAGCTCAGACATCCGGAGGGAGCTTGGAGTAGACTGGGAGGAGACCCTGAGGCAGACCCAGAACCCGCTGGAGGGATTATACATATATCTCATCTGGCCTGGGAACGCCTCCGGATCCCCCAGCTAGAGAGTTTTGCTGGGGAGAAGGGGGCCTGCTTAGACTCCTGCTTAGACTCCTGCCACCGAATGCAGCAGTGCACCAAAATACTCCAATGTAACCCCCCCTCTTCTAGAACCTCCACTGGCTCCCAGTCTCTTGCATTGGATTCAAGACACTAGTACTGGCCTAAAAGGCTGTCAGTTGAACTGCCCCTACCTACATCCAAACATTAGTCAGACCCAACTAGGGATGTAATGTGACTCACGTTTATCGTGACCAAAATGATCATGTTATTGGTATTGTTAAAATGTGCTAAAAATGCCTATTTTTGCAATTCTTTTCACTGGCCATACAATGGCATTGTGACTAACAACAACACCGCCAATATGCATTTTCAGACATTTTAAGGTAGTAATTCCCACTGAAATGAATTAACAAAATATAACAAAAACTAGTTAAAGTTTTAGTAAGATATCAATTCCAGATACTTTTATTCTCAACTAACCATTGTGAAGTCCACGATGACAGACTTAATCAAATGTCTACACTGATTGGATGGCTTACAAATATATAAGCACTGCAATTGATGTAGAGATGGGTCATGATTTTTGAATATTCCAAAAGTTGTTTTATTAATGGAATACTTAGCGTCCTGTTTAAAACACCCCTTGTTATACCCCAGTGGGGGCAGTATAGTGTCACTGTGATGCTGCACTGTGGGCATACAGATCGTTAAGAACAAATACAGAAACAATGGCATAGCATATCATTCAAGGCTCTACATCTCACAGAGTACTGCTGTACTCGTTTTGTATGTTCACAATAAAAGGTCTGTGTTTTCAAGGTACACATCAAAAGTCTGTTTAACCTGTCCATTGTACCGTCTGTGTGATACATCCACATTGGATTTTCTACTGGATTTTAGCTGTTGCAAAGCTGGCAAGATGCACTACAAAACAAATTTTCTGATGCTGTACCAATTTGAGACGTTTTTGAAACGCAAGACATACATGGCTAGTTTAGGGCAGGGTACTTGGTAATTAGCCTATTGGGTAGAAATATTGACCAAACAATAGAGGGGAGTGCTACTGCCTGACTGGGCAGGTAGACACCGATAGACACTCCGGATTCCGTCCATCACCTGGGCAGGTAGACACTGCTAGACGGGAATCAGACTGGTGATCCCGCACCAGAATGATGTAATTCTGAGAGTGAATATCTATTGAATATCCAATATCTTCCAAGTAAAACAATGATCCAACTATCAACATCGCTGAGTCGTGAGACTGAGTTGTGAAAGTGAATGGGTGTCTCCCTGTCTGTTGCGTGGCGTCCACAGGAGGGGGAGGACCTGTGAGTCTTGATAGCAGTATCAACCTTTTTTGGGGGGGTTTTGAGGAATTTGTAACGAACAATTTCAATAGGCAGAGAAAGGGATTTCTTTCTTTAAATTCCCCAATGATCCAGAATGTAGACGTGTTTGGGAGCATCGGTGTGGCCGAGGTGAAAAGGATTGGAGATCTACCACAAAGACTATTATATGCAAAAATAGAAAATACATACACAATGAACAAATTAATTTGTATTCATAAATCCTCTCATTTAACTTGCCTTGGCCGTTCATGAAGATGAATCTGAAGAGTCTTCACATGTCTGCATGTTCTGCAGACAGGGTAACCTCTTAGATGGATTAAAAATATCCAGCACGCTGTCACCGCCTTCCGCCATGTTGTCTGATCCACCTGCGTCTGGGAGACGCAGGTGCCCACACTTATGCTAATTGATGCTGGGCTGTATTTACGTCATTTTTAGCGTGTTAATTAACCATGGTTAAACCGCAACTTTTTTATGATAATTAAAATTTGACTACTAACTGGCTAGAATTTTACAGCGGTTTATCAAATCATCATATTTATTCAGCTCATACCACCTTCACAAATAACATTGCTCTGCCAAGTCCAAAGTTTTCTCTGTTCTGGCACCGAAGTGGTGGAATGAGCTCCTGGCTGACGTCAGGACAGCAGTCGCTCACAAGCTTCTGCAAGAGACTCAAGACCTACCTGTTCAGAGTTCACCAGAGTTCAAAATAAGTTCACTTATTTTAGAGACTGGACATTAGCATATGGTGGGCAGTGGGCCTTCATCTTGTATCTTTATATCTTGCATGGATGGGGGCTCGCATCATGAATGGGCCTTTTGCCTCCAAGTACTTTTTCTCTACGCTGCCTGCGAGCACATCCGTTTGGTAGAGCCAGGTCGATAGTCTCTTCTGATGTCCAAAAGGTCACACAAGGATCACATCCCTGATAATAGAAGTAATTATGCAAATCTTCCAGTGGTGTCATAGAGCCAGCTTACATTCCATGGTTGGCTTCAAAGACGCAAGATAACATTAGTGGTCCAAACAAGACATTAAGTTTTGAATTGTTACACTTGGCACATCCAATGATTCTAGTCGGCCATACAGTGCTCACAAATTCACGTTGAAACATGTTTCAAAACTCAGATGTGCCTGTAAAATAATTGACTCACCACGGGAGGAGTTTCTTGAAATTTACTGGGAAACCGAAGCAATGAAAGTACATTATGTTTCTACATTAGGCTGCTGTTGATGAGATGTTATGGCCGACAGCTCCCCGACTACATAGTGATGCACAAATTAGCGACAAATGAATAACTAAATATTTAGTCCGGAATCTTATTGTACTCATCGTTGATGGTCATTGTTAAGGAGTACAAAAGTGATTTTGTTCACGTGGAAAAAATTATATTAAAAACAATTTGATCCAACACAATGTATTTTTCTGAGATAGAGAGACACTGATTTGTACCTGTGGTGGAGAAGATTCCTCCAATGATGCCACAGAGTCGGACCAGAAACTTCCAGAGCGGCATGTGTTGCTCCGTGACACGGACCATCAGGGAGCTGATGTCATATTTCATGAAGATGCCAGACACACCATGGCTGCCTGCAGCGTGGTTGATCTGCCTCTCCTGCACCACAGAGGTGGGGACGATCATGAACACACAGATACACACAAACACACATGCATAGACATACAGAAAACACAGATGCACGGCAACACACACATGCATACACATACATACATACGTACACGCTCAGTGACTGAGTACTGGTGGGTGTCAGCTGCGATCTGGTAGGTGTTGAGTTTGGTAGGGACTATGGTGATGAAGTACTGGAACATGTGGTTATCTGAACAGAGACATAGAGGCACATCCATTACGCTCTTCATGACACAACATAGGGGACATAACTAGCCCAGGCAATACAAAGGGAGAGGAAAGCATCAAATATTGCGAATACATTTCTTATGAGAGTATGAGGAACAATATATTGACAGAATATTGTTTGGTGGGTCTCGGGGTGGGGAGAACTACATTCAGGGGAGACTTACATTCAGGGGAGACCTTCTCCGTTCCATCGAGGGGGTTGATGGTTCCATGCAGTTTTTCTCCAAAAGACAGATGGTCGATGCGGTGGGAAAAGTTGTATGCTGTAATGGCACAGTATACATACACACATTATATATATATATATATATATATATACAGTGCTAGTATGTTTGTAATGTTTGTAGATTATGAACTCACAGTCGTGACTAACAAGGGCTGCAAGGTGAGCATGTCCTCTGGGATGTGGGATAGCCCTGGGACGTTAAAGGTCAGAGTTTCATGTCACAATGAAGACAAGGACAGAATTTTCCCGTCCTCACACTAAAGGAGATGTCATTCCCAGAAGTATTTGGATACATTACACAAGTCTTAACGTACTTTCCCACAGTGATGTGGAAGTTTCCCGCCACTTTGTTTACATACAGGTGTCCATGTATTCTGCAGGCTGCTGGGGGCTGGCTCGGCTGGTCCTCCCTGGAGGCAGACCAACCAAAGACATCTTACAGAGACATCACACGATGGAACAAGAGATATTACCAATACACCCATTTAAACTGGTGATGATGGGAGGTTTAATGAAGGCAGTCTAAACAAGTGGTTCTCAAAACTTTGATGGACTACATTCCTAAAAAATAGTTTGTCTTAAAAAATCTGGACGGCTAAGTAATCCAGTAAGTACAGTACTAGTCAAAAGTTTGGACACACCTTCTCATTCAATGGTTTTTCTTTATTTTTATTATTTTCTACATTGTAGATTAATACTGAAGACATAAAAACTATGAAAGAACACGTAGTGTAGTAAACACAAAAGTGTTAAACAGTGTAAAACAGACTAGTTCGTGTTAAGCACACTAGTTAAACACAGAATGTTATATTTTAGATAATTTTAAGTAGCCACATGACATCTTGGCACACTCTTGGCATTCTCTCAATCAGCTTCATGAGGTAGTCACATGGAAAGGTTTTCAATTAACAGGTGTGCTTTGTCAAGAGTTAATTTGTGGGATTTCTTGCCTTCTTAATGTGTTTGAGACCATCAGTTGTGTTGTGCAGAGGTAGGGTTGGTATACAGAGAATAGCCCTATTCGACTACTGTACTAATCCATATTATGAACCACTGAACTAAGTAAAGAGAAACGACAGTCCATCATTACTTTGAGACATGTTCCGGATTGACTGACCTGTCAAAAGTGCTTTTATCTTTATCAACTTTGTCATGTATCAAGTGCAGTCGTGAAAACCATCAAGTTCATGCAATTTGAACGTTGTTTTTTGTTCGGAAGATATTTGATATTTAACAGATATTCATGCTCTGAATTAGCTACGTGACGGTGAACTAAAGACGCAATCCTGCCTGAATATCTGCCTAGTAGACCGAGGTTCGCAAAATCGGCAAAGCTTAGCAGAATAGTCTGGCACTCCACTCTCCATCGAAGTGTGAGACTGAGATCTCTGATTACGCTAGCAACAACAAATGGGATTTGAGATCAAGAATGACCAATGGGGTTTGAGGCCAAGAACGGGCAATGGGATGTGAGGTCAAGAGAAAGAAAAGGGGAGGGAACTGGAAAACTTTGAGGGTGCAGAAAAAAAAATTCTGTAAAATCACACCTGATAATGACTTAGTTGCTTCAAATTAGTAATGGTACGTTTGTTTTAGGTTTCTGTATTAGTCTTACAGTAAACTTGAACCTTTTGCAATGCCTGCTGGAGAAAAGGTCAACTGCGGCTACAGTGGGAATCATATAGGCCCAGTTTCCAGTTCAGGGTTTAAATTATGTCAGGACGGGGCTAATTCTATGTAAATGCATCCACACAAAACAAATGGGGAATACTTTCTGAGACGATGCTTAACTTGAGATGAATTAGATTAGATTCAACATTATTGTCATTGCACAGAGTACGCATACCAGTACAACGAAATGCAGTTAGCATCTAACCAGAAGTGCAAAGTAGTAGCAAAAGTGCAACAGTATAACAACAATATGACAAGTGTAACGACAGTATGACAGTGAACGGTAACAGTGACAGTAGCCGTATGAGCAGAATATGCAGAGAATGTACACCAATTACAGGAATAAACTGAATCTGCGGAGTGCATATAGATTGCATATAGATTTGTCTATATACGGTTCTAGACTAGCGAGTCTCACACCACGTTAATCATGGACTAGTCAGATCATGGTGGGGGTGCTATAAAAACCTGGGGCGGAATACCTCTACATAACCATGAAGCAGTGTGTGGAAATGGAGTTAGATACCTGACCCAACCAATGAATGGAAAAAGGCTAAAATAAAAATAAGAATGTCAGTAAAATTGGAAAGACCCTCTTCAAGCTAATTGTGTTGAAGTACCCTATAATTGAGAACAAAAAGCATGATAGGCTAAGAAGAAGTCATGAACTGCCATTTTGAATGAAATCAAATGAAAAAGTAACCAACCGGACACTCCAATTACCAAATCAGCCACTTTGAAATTATTGTTTTCTTAGGCATTATAACAACGCATTCTCACTCCCATCACATATGGAGGATTGTCACCATAGGGGCTTTGAGATACATATTTTTGTCAGTAGCCACAAACGGGACAGGGTGCGACATGGAGGTGCCGGAGCCTATCAAATAGGTGCTGGTCCAAATCTCGGAGGTTCCTGTTCTGGCAGGATCCAGCACAAATTAAGCATTGGTGGGGCCTATATACACACACTCACCAGCCACTTTATTAGGTACACCTTGCTAGTACCGGGTTGGACCCCCTTTTGCCTTTAGAACTGGCTTACTTTTTCATGGCATAGATTCAACAAGGTGCTGGAAACATTCCTCAGAGATTTTGGTCCATATTGACATGGTAGCATCACGCAGT
>OMOU01091471.1:6858-26756 GCA_900312585.1 Malacocephalus occidentalis
GGGGGGGGGGGGGGGGGATGCCAATGGGATCGCAACAGGATTGCGACAGGATCACGTCAGGATCACAGAGACGGGCGCACACTGGGCGCACACTGGGCCGGTTTATAGTATTTCAAAGCCCGGTGACTCACCGGGCTTTGTATGCCTGATGGCCAGTACGCCACTGGTGGCGGGCGACAAGCGCCCCCTCAGGTGTCGCAAGGTGTTTGTTTATAATGTTTGGTTCACGAACATGAACAGTGTGAACGCAAACAGCACCAAATGAAATTGCAACAAAGTATCAAATTCACCCCTGAATCGGACCGAGTCTACCGAGCTATAGGTGTGAAAGGGTCCTTAATTTACTCTGACCCAGTCCCATTTAGGGCTCTTTCACACCGAGGGGGTCCCTCGTCACCCGCACATACTAGTTCCGCAACCCGATCCGATGGCACAAGATCCGCAGCCCGAAACATACGCCCATATCCTATAATAACCACGGCAAGTGACAAGGACTCACCCACTGGTATTTGGCTCAAAACACTGGATGGAATCATTGCAAGCTGTTGTTTAAGTCATTTGGTTAGGCTTAACACCACCCCCAAACAAACCGTACTGTGGGGGAAATGCTCTAGGGAAAAGGACCAAACAACAACAACTGAAAGCACCCTTATATTGATGCTTACACCTCTTTCCCAAAAACACAACAGAAAATCAAGACACAAAGTATCATTAAATTACCTTTTAAGATTGACATTTCAAAATGAATATCTTTTCAGCTTCACCTTGACCCCATCTTAATTCCACATGTGGCCAATAACGAGTGTGACTGTCATGTGTGGCTGAACCAAATCCATACAGTGTGATCACTTTTGGTATTATTTAGTTAGATTTGGTCATCATGATTATGTAGCCATTTTCTTCAATAATTGTGTGTACCTAGCCAAATCCTTCCATAAACTGTGGTGGTAGATATTTGTTTGTTTGTTTGTTTGTTCTTAGCAAGATGAGGCATAAGAATAATGAGTCCATTAGTCATGTCCCATACTGTACCTTGTGCATAGATACTGCATAACAGTACAAAATGATGGCAGTGATGTATTGGATTTGTGTCATGTACCCTACTGTAGGACTCTCGAGCAGATGATGCTCAAATAACTGACAATAAAGTTGAATCTAATCTAATCTAATCTCAATCTAATCTAATCTTGAGCAGATGACAATAACGTTTAATCTAGACTCAAAGCGACCTGGAGCAGTTCACTCTGGCAGTGTTTGTTATTCAGAAGGAGGGGGAAGGACTTCAGGAGCCACCTGATGATAGCATTGTCATCGAGGGCGTGGAGGTGTTGCTGAAATGACATTCGTGGCCTCAGCTTGTGCCCTGCTTCTAGGTTTGATATATGCACTCAACCTAGTTTATCCAAACCCCTTTATTTCACCTTAATTTAATTTCACCATCTCACCAGAAGATCTCCATGCAACTTGAGTAGCACGAGATGTCCCCTAAAGTCCACACTCTGTATGGCAGACTTCAAAGCTTGCAGTAACAACACATTACACATAACAACAAATATACTGTCCAATTGCATAATGCTAATTTCATTGGTTATAGCTGGTTAAAGAGATTTCTGTAAAGACTCACTGCCCAACTGTGATGCAGTTTTTCATGTTCTTGTTCAGATTATTATGGATATTTCAGCTGTATGCAAATATCCGTATTATAATTAATTAATATCCATGTTTGTATTACTGCCATGTTTGCACTTTGAACTCGAATCCATACTCTGATAATTGGTTAAGAAAAAAAAGTATATTCTCTGAAAAAAGTATAGTCTCCTGAAACAGCAGATGGTTACCGGGAGGCCAGGAGGGCTGCAGCCTCAGCAGTTGCCGAAGCAAAAACCCGGGTGTGGGAGTAGTTCGGGGAGGCCATGGAGAAGAACTTTTGGTTGACCTCAAGGAAGTTCTGGCAAACTGTTTGGCGATTCAGGAAATGAAACCAGGGCTTAGCTCAGGCTGTGCTCAGTCGGGGAGGAGAACTGCTGACCCAGACTGAGGATAGATTCGGGCGGTGGACCAATATGTCCTCTGGGGAAGAGGCAGAGTCCGAAGCCTCAGGGGAAGCCCCACCCATATCCTTGGCAGAGGTTGCTGAAGTACTCAAAACAGCTCTGTGCCGTATTCTCGGCACAAAGTCAAGGACGTTCTCAGTGGGTGTTGGACTCCACCAAGGTTGCCCCTTGACACCAATTCTGTTTGTGACTCTCATGGACAGAATCTCAAGGCGTAGCCAAGGTGAGGAGAGTGTCCGGTTTGGCGACCTCACAATTGCCTCCCTTCTCTTTGCAGACGATGTAGTTCTGTTGGCTACATCAGACCGTGACCTCCAGCATGCACTGGGGCGGTTTGCAGCCGAGTGTGAAGCGGTCGGGATGAGAGTCAGCACCTCCAAGTCTGAGGCCATGGTTCTCTGCCACAAAAAGGTGGAGTGCTCCCTCCGGGATAGGAGTGAATTGCTGCCTCAAGCGAAGGAGTTCAAGTATCTCGTGGTCTTGTTCATGAGTGAGGGAAAAATGGAGCAGTAGATGGAGAGACGGATTGGTGCGTCTGCAGTAATGCAGGCGCTGTGCCAGTCCGTTGTGGTGAAGAAGGAGCTGAGCCAGAAGGTGAAGCTCTCAATTTACCGGTCCATCTACATTCCAACCCTCACCTATGGTCACAAACTGTGGGTAGTGACCGAAAGAACAAGATCACGAATAGAAGCGGCTGAAATTAGCTTCCTCTGGAGGGTGGCTGGGCTCAGCCTTAGAGATAGGGTGAGGAACTCAGACATCCAGAGGGAGCTCCGCGTCGAAAGGAGTCAGCTGACGTGGTTCAGGCATCTGATCAGGATGCCTCCGGGGCGCCTCCCTTTAGAGGTTTTTCGGGCAGGTCCGACTGGGAGGAGACCCTGAGGCAGACCCAGAACCCACTGGAGGGATTACATATCTCATCTGGCCTGGGAATGCCTCGGGATCCCCCAGGAGGAGCTAGAGAATGTTGCTGAGGAGAAGGGGGCCTGGAGAGCCCTACTTAGCCTGCTGCCATCGCGACCCGGCCTCGGTTAAACGGAAGAAAATGGATGGATGGATGGATGGATAGTTGTTACAGTATTTATATTTACATTTATAATAAAGTCTAGAAAAACATCAGGTTATAGTCAGATTTTTCTTTCAACCAACTTAAAAGACAGTAATCTAATTCTATTTCACAAACTAAAATTCGATACTCAGGTTACTACAAGCATTACCTTTCCTGAAACCATACTTTTAGGTTGTAAAGGAGCAGTATTTTTAAGTTGGTCCAACTATTCTCTTTTTACACTGTGGGCAGGTAGACACCGTCAGACACTCGGGACTCAGACCAGTGATCACGTCTTTAGTTTCCTGTGGCAGATGGATGTAATTCCTTGAGCTTGAACCTTATTGATTTTTGTGTTTTGGCTGCTGCACTCGATACTTAACCCCTCAGCCTCCATGCCAAATGAAACTTCATTGGGTTACTGACGCAAGGCTTTTTTGCGCATGCCCCGAACCGAGACAAGCGAACCAAATGGGATGGTTTTTTTTCATTAACCGTTGCATCCCTAGTGAGCTGTGAGCCAGATGCAATTTTTGTTCTAAGCTCTGCTCGCCTTCACTCAGCTCTGCTGCTCTGGGCAGTTAGTAACACACCAAACTCTATGTCAAATAGCTTCAGAAAAACAAAACAAATAAAACAAAAGTTTAAATATACAAATTAAGCACAACAAGCTTAGTTTGTAATCTGTTCCCAAGGAAAGGTAATACAAATGTATTAAATCAAACTTGAAATCGGCAAATGGAAAAAGATTATAAAGCAGCAAAGCAAAAAGACCTGAGAAAACACTACTGAAAAGGTTTCCTTCTCACTATATTTCTCTATTTCTCTCTTTCTCCTGTAGTCCGCATTGGCCAAGCTTAAATTAGAGGGTTTCATTCATGGTTTTATGAAGTGAACTGAAATCAAAGAAAACAATATCCGCAGTAAATGGTCAGCCTGTTTGGGCCATGCTTGCAAATATATAGACCTGTTGTCACTCTGGCAAGGCACAGGTACTAATCAACGGCACACTGCTCTAAAATAAGTAGGACGCAGCCATCAGGATATATCATTACGACATGGATGCTTTCATTAGTGTCCCAAGAAACATCATTTTTAATGTCCTTGGCTGCCAAAACATAGCATTTTTTCCTAATCATCTAAAACAAATGTTAAACCAACCGCCAAAAAGACATTGAGTTGGAGTGTGTTCAGCGGACCTCAGGGGCCCGGAGTGATGGAAATGCCCCGCCTTTTTTTCTTCTTAGAGGACAAACCGTTTAAAGCGGGGAGGTTAAAGATGCCCACGAGCATCGGCTGTACGTCAAACCCAAGCAGCGCAGAGTGTAGCCAGACGCCAGGAGGTTCACGACTCCGCTTGTTCATGGTTTTCGGGAATAAAAACTAAAGGGCCAACGGTGGCATTCAGAGATGCCAGGACCCTTCAAGATGACCAGGACCCAACACAAAACCCAACACATAATTATATAACAGGGATTGGGTTGTGAATTAAACTTGTCATGTCACATTTTTGTGCCAATCCCCTGACAAAAACCATATGTCTGTTATGCTGTTGTTATGGGGGATGACATTTTTTCCACCACATAGGCCTATGTCGGACTGGTCTGGATTTTTCTTTTTTTTTGTTCTGGCTCTCTCTCTCTTCCCCCGTTCCAACTTCCACCACCTCCTTCCTGGTAGATTTTTTTGTAACTTTTTTCCCACGCCGGGCCTTCCATTGTCGCCACCCTGCGACACAGGTTGGATTCATCATCCGTGTGATGCTATTCATAGAATGTAAACACTAAAAGTGGCCAGCCGATGGTTTCCATTTCCTCTTCAGCACAGTTCAGCACACTGGCTGTTGCAGACCAAAATATGAGCATTAGCGTAGCCATCTACACAAGCAGACAGACGATTGTCAAAGCTAGATACATCAGATATTTGTAGCCAATATTTGGTTCAGTGACATAGGAACAAAAAATTAAGAAAATTCCCCAAAGTGAAAGATAGTGTTTTAGTTGTGTTAAATTATTTTAAAAGATTGCAGAGAAAAATAGTCCTGTTTGTAGATTATAACCTAATAAGAATACACATTTAAAGCCTTTATTAAGGTCATTAAGAGTACTTACCTTCATAATAATGGGGCTTTTACTTGTAACTACAAAAATAAGACACATGGGTTGCCACTCCTGAGGTCATTTAACCGCCCTTTCCCCAATGCACATTGATACATCCATGGAAACTTCTCATACGGCAATGATGGAAAATGGTCCTCATGAAAAATCAATACCAGCAAAATCAAAGGGGTTGCAATGAATGAGGGAGGATGTCATGAGTACTGTCTTTGGATGTGATGGTGCCTGCTTCTGTCACACTCTGCCTCATTGTGTGTATATTGAATATTGTTCCATCTGATTAAATTAAATTGGAGTTCTACCATGGCCTGATTCTTCACGTGTTTTTTGTTCAAGATGGATTTGGTGTGTGTATGCTGAAACAAAGCACTGTGTATTACATGTTTGATGTGTTGATGTGTGCATTTAATGAGCTGTGTGTATGTGTGTGTGTGCATGCATACATGCATGCTGGCATGACATTAGTCAAGCAAACAAAGAATAACAGAATCCACCCTGTATAACACAAACCATCCCACATGATAATACTCATCACCTTGTTAAAGCCGCTGCATTCTATGTGCGCAGCTGTAACCACCAAATCTGTTGCATTTAAGCCACACCTGTGCAGTCGATCAGGTCGTTTACTGGATGTTGGATGTTGGCATGACACAGAGGCTGTTTCTGCCACTAATGTGGCTTGGTCAGTGTGTTTCCCCCACCCATACTTGGGAACTTTCTGAGTTATTTGTCATTGCAGTGGTTGTCGAAGCTAGTAATTAAAGAGCCGTCATGTGCATCTTGTGACCAGCTTTACAGAGGTCATGAACCTTGAATACAAGTAAGCAATGCAATTTAAGGTTAATCCATTCAAATGCCTGTGAAAGCAATCTTTGTATTGGCGACAGTGTCAAATAACCATTCCCTGTTGAGTGGTGATGAATCCGTAATGGCATAAACTAAAGAAATTATACAGAGAGAAAAACAGAAACACACAAATACACACACTACACAATGTGGCTAATCCCTTTGTCTTGCATTGCGGTGAACAAACTAGCTTGTGTTGACAGCTGACACTAATTCAGCTTCAAATGTGTTTACACTTGCCATGGTTATGTGTGTGTCTGTGTGTGTGCACGCATATGTGGGCGTATGTGTCTGCATGTATGTGAATGAGAGGTGAAGTTAGTAGCCTACCTCCTACTGAAATGTTCTATAAATATGCAAATGTCCTCCACAGCCTATGAAAAAGCAATCTACCCGCTACATAAATGTTGGAGGGGGTGCGGGGTGTGTGTGAGCGACCACTCACACACTGAGAGGGTCTTTTCCCCCGGCCCACTAAACCCGAACCAACACTGGGAAAAACTGTCAGGAAAACAATATCCTCACAGATGAAGATTGATGACACGTTACTAACTATACTGAAAAGGTTCCCTGCGTAACTTGACTAGAGATGAGGGGCTGCAACTTCAAAATGCAAAATCAAGTGGAAGTTAACGTGGTATGGTTTCTGACATCGACACTCATGGGTGTCCTGAACTGCAGTGTTTGATAATTTCTCATGCAGGCATCAGCAAATAATGACATCGTCCAAGACTGCCTTTATTGATTGTGGAGGAGAGGGGAGATGAGAGTGTGGGTCAATACTGCATCTGCAGCTGTGTCTGATTACACCACAGCTGGCCTCTCAATGCATCTCTCTCCGACACACTCTCTCAACACACTGCACAGGCTCTACTGGTCAGTCGAGAGAGGTGACAGGAGAATGCACCTTGAGAGTGAAGTGTGCAGATAAGGTGAATGAAAGCAAGAGAACCACCAGCCGAGACGGGAGTAGGGAATAGTTGTTGTCTGACATGAACCTGACTAACTTGGGAAGCGAGGCCCCATTGTTTCTGAGCCTACAGTGTGTTAGTTGGTCTGCAATATGTGCAGAGGACCAGGAGAAACATTTTTAAATAGCAATATTGAAATGGACATTTTTCTATTTTATAGCCTGCATATTTTAGAGCTCATTTAAAGTCTAAATCGGATCCCTGCTTTCCCCGCACAGCTGCTCTGGTGTATGTTACGAGCCGTTTCAACCCTCCACACATTGTGAGATGAGGTGTGCATGGGCGAGTACAGACATTTTTTCGACCTGCAAGATAATTTATTTCCCAGTATGGCAAAACCCACAGTGAACTGCACAACCAAAACCCTGAGCCCAACTAGCTCGGTCTACATTGTTGAGAACGTGTTGTGGATGGAGCCCTAAACCCTGGCCAAAACAGGCCATTGTCCCACTTGTTCAGTCACACACTGACCACTTCACTAGGTAAGCATTCCTGGGACGTTTGGCTTCCGCCAGCCCAGCTCCAGCCCAGCGCCAGCCCAGCACAGGCAGATCAGCTCTCTTAAGCTCATTGTAGCTGTGGATTCAGACTTGGGGACAAAATACATAAAATGATTTGTTATAACTGGGATTGTACAAGACAGCATTGCATGCATTGGGCCCTGTATTGGCCTATTGATCCCTAGTGTCCACTACCACACTGGCTTGTGTCTGAGACAGACAGGCTTATAAGCAACCTGATAAAACAGAGAGCAACACTCTCTTGACGTTGGGTCAAGATGCTCACACTTTCCTCAAGTGTATGCTGGGGCCACCAGGGGCCGCAGGCCTCTTGTAGCGTAGAAGATGTGCCCGCATATAAATAAAGAATGAAGGCGTTTGCAAAGTGTTACTATGCCGCCCAGTCATGCGTGACGAGAGGCTGCCAGGTAGAGACCAGGAACAGAGAGAAAAATGGTGTGCGAATGTGTGTGTGTGTGTGTGTGTGTGTTTGTGTGGTTCTGTGTGCCTGTGTCTGCACATGAATGTATGTGTGTGAATGTGTGTGCAAAATTGTGTGTGTGTGTGTGTGCAAATGTGTGTTTGTCTCTATGCGTAACATGTGGAAAGGAAGAGAGAGGGGCCCCAAAAATAGATCACACAGTGGGAAAAAACAGCAAAACAAAAAGTGAAAAAACAGAAAAGAAAAAGAGATATAGGAAGGGAGGAGAAGGGGGCGAGAGACCTTGCAGGCTGTGTGACCCCAGGGATGGGTGGGGGCGGCCGTGGTGTTCCTGTTCTCTATCTGGCGCTCTACAAAGACACAGCCTTCTATTTATACTGCATCGTTATGTCTGGCATTTCCTTCAAAAGAAGGCCGAACGGGGGGTGAGCTATTGTTTTTCCTTGGCTGTATTTTGATTGGAGTACCGGTTTCCACACCCTGCAATGACAAATGTTTACAGTTTACTTTCGTGTTGTTGTGCATGTCAGATGGTCTGCATTATCACCCTGGCTGACGTTGATAAATGTCCATTTAAATGTCCATTTAAATGTCCAGGCGGGTTCCACTTGTAGATATCTTGTAAATATATTTGGGGGGCCCCCCTAACCCCAACCTGGCCCTCACTGTGCTCATTAGAATGAATTGTACTGAGTACATTGTTATACATGGCTTTTCTCTAAAATAGTTGAATAGTTCAATAGCATTTAATACAATTTGAATTGTAGGATATTTTAAAAAATAATGCCGTCTGCTGCTAGTTTTCAGGCACATGACACAGTGGGCTTTCCTCAGTGATCTGCACATGGATGAGTAGACACAATTCTTCTACCCATGATGAGATCATTAAAATCCAAGTACGGCAAAATCCCAAGTGAACCACACAACCAGAACCTGAACCAACTAGCTTCATGTCGTTCTGCCGCTAAACTTTCAGGCATATGACGCACCAGGGAACCCTCTGAACCCACCTCATTAGATGCAATACTGAAATACTTGGGACACAGTGGACACGGTGGACGTGGTGGATCAGGATGTGGAAAAATACCGACAATGCCAGCGCAAGTACACGCTATAAATACGGAGTCTGTGTGGCAGTTAAAAACCCCGCTCCGCCCCGCCTACATGTTCCATCGATTCCATGTGAGGAAAGGGAAGCCTGGTCATTCTTTCAGCTTTGAGATGTTACCACCTCAGGCTTCTCCCTAGGGTTTCTATACATGGTAGCGCAGGTGCTCCCGCTCACACAACAACACAGTCCGTACCCCCATGTGTTCAAAGCCATGTGTTACAGTAAGTGGTGGTCGTGTTTCAAACACTGCCGCCACACAGCAGTGTGTGCAGGAAAACCTCCAGCACTGCTCAAAACCTTGACGAGCACCGCAGCACAGAGCAATCCATGACCAGTGATGATATTAAACTCAAAACAAGACCTAAAATCGAATCCTCTGATGGGTGTAGTCCTTTCTACTGCACAACGCTGCCCAGCGTGGCTACATGACACTAAAAGGGCACTTAACAAAACATCTACCCTGCCAATAACCCAAGATAAACATCCAAAAAAGCCCAGGTCAGATACTTGAGATATATGCTTAGCTCCCCTCAATAGGCCCTTTAAAGCCACTCTGAAAGAATTCAGTGCCTGGTGAGCTCCAAACTGTTAACCTACAAACAAACATTTACCACTACCAGAGCCAACACAAATCAATAGCTTGTTAGCTAAACAATAAACACCACACTATTGGCGCGAGGTCCTGCCACACCAAACAGAGCCATTGTGAAGGTGACATATTCTATTATTATATATTATATTGAGGCCAGGAGGGCTGCAGCCTCAGCGGTCGCTGAAGCAAAAACCCGGGTGTGGGAGGAGTTCGGGGAGGCCATGGAGAAGGACTTTCGGTTAGCCTCAAAGAAGTTCTGGCAAACCGTTCGGCGACTCAGAAAGGGAAAGCAGGGCTTAGCTCAGGCTGTACTCAGTCGGAGAGGAGAACTACTGACCCAGACTGAGGATGTTGTCGGGCGGTGGAAAGAACACTTTGAGGAACTCCTGAACCCGAACAACATGCCCTCTGGGGAAGAGGCAGAGTTCGAAGCCGCAAGGCGCCAGGTGCGGATGAAATTCGCCCTGAGATGCTGAAGGCTCTGGACATTGTGGGGCTGTCGTGGCTGACACGCCTATTCAATGTCACGTGGGGGTCGGGGACAGTTCCTGTGGCATGGCAGACCGGGGTGGTGGTCCCCATTTTCAAAAAGGGGGACCGGAGGGTGTGCTCCAACTATCGGGGGATCACACTGCTCAGCCTCACCGGGAAAGCTTATTCCAAGGTTCTGGACAGGAGGATCCGGCCGATTGTCGAACCTCAAATTCAGGAGGAGCAATGTGGCTTCCGTCCTGGCCGTGGAACAGTGGACCAGCTCTTTACCCTTGCAGGGTTACTGGGAGGGGCATGGGAGTTTGCTCATCCAGTCTACATGTGCTTTGTGGACTTGGAGAAGGCTTATGACCGTGTCCCCCGGGAAATCCTGTGGGGGGTACTGCGTGAGTATGGGGTGCCGGGGCCGTTAGTACGCACCATTCGGTCCCTGTACAAACAAAGTGAGAGCTGTGTCCGTATACTAGGCATAAAATCAAGCACGTTCTCAGTGGGTGTTGGGCTCCGCCAATGTTGCCCCTTGTCACCGATTCTGTTTGTGATATTCAGAATCTCAAGGCGTAGCCGAGGTGAGGACTGTGTCCGGTTTGGGGACTTCAGAATTGCATCCCTGCTCTTTGCAGACGATGTAGTTCTGTTGGCTACTTCAGACCGCAACCTCCAGCATGCACTGGGGCAGTTTGCAGCCGAGTGCGAAGCGGTCGGGATGAGAGTCATCACCTCCAAGTCTGAGGCCATGGTTCTCTGCCGGAAAACGGTGGAGTGCTCCCTCCGGGTTGGGAGAGAGTTGTTGCCTCAAGCGAAGGAGTTCAAATATCTCGGGGTCTTGTTCACGAGTGAGGATAAAATGGAGCGGGAGTTGGACAGACGGATTGGTGCGGCGTCTGCAGTAATGCAGGCGCTGTACCGGTCCGTCGTGGTGAAGAAGGAGCTGAGCCGGAAGGCGAAGCTCTCGATTTACCGGTCCATCTACGTGCCTACCCTCACCTATGGTCACGAGCTATGGGTAGTGACCGAAAGAACGAGATTGCGGATACAAGCGGTCGAAATGAGGTTCCTCCGGAGGGTGGCTGGGCTCAGCCTTAGAGATAAGGTGAGGAGCTCAGACATCCGGAGGGAGCTCGGAGTAGAGCCGCTGCTCCTTTGCATCGAAAGAAGTCAGCTGAGGTGGTTCGGGCATCTGACCAGGATGCCCCCCGGGCGCCTCCCTTTAGAGGTGTTCCAGGCACGTCCGACTGGGAGGAGACCCAGGGGCTAGAAAGCGTTGCTGGGGAGAAGGACACCTGGAGAGCCCTGCTTAGCCTGCTGCCTCCGCGACCCGGCCCCGGATAAGCGGAGGAGAATGGATGGATGGATGGATATTTTCTTTGTACTTTACCTTTTTACTTTATGTCTTGCTTTTTTTGTTGTCAAGCTATGATGTGATGATTAAGTTTGGATATTCTCTGTGCCTTTTCCTAGATATGTGAGGATCTTTCAGAATGTTGACCTGTCCAGCAATTTCTATTTCAGGTAAGATGGACCTCTAAAACGCATACAGACTCGGAGTGGCTGTTGCACAAGACGTACTATATTTCCACAATATTATGCATGGTCCCATTTCTGTCGTACGTCAATTTTTGCTAGTCTCATTAGGATGTTTCAGCCATCTTGGTATCCAGGGTAATGAATGGATCTGAGTGCATGATTTGTACAGGATCTCATGAGACGATTCATTGCCGGTCATATGCTTAATTTCCCCTTTTCAGTATAATTGGAATCAGAGGAAGAGGATGTCCCTTGTCTGCATGTAGATGAAAAAAAAAAATACAACAGCCACAAGTCACATGTGCCTGGCCAACCATGCATAACAATAAATACAAAGGCAGCGTTATGGGGCAACGCTGTAAAAGATTCACTGTTACTCCAGTCACTGGTGGTGAATTCATGGATCTATTTCACTTGGTTTTTCACAAAGCAGTTATTACATGGGCTCCAGCACAGGGGATCATGATATATACAACTCCTCTCAGACATTCAGCTATAAACACATCTTTTCTCCATGATGTAACCAAGGACTAGCTCATCTCTTTCTTTTACACTTTAACATCTTTCTTTTTACATTTATTTGTTTCATTTCCAATATAAAGTTTTCTTTTTGGCAGGCCAAGTGAACTGAAATGCCATTCATTGGTACGAAACAAACATTTGTAATATTGTTTTCCAAGAATATATCGAATGTTCATTGGAAGGTTTTCATTCAATCGTGTTTTTCTGTTTGAAACGACCAACCAAACAGCGTGTCCTTCGTGCTCTCCTCCCAGCTATAGCTATGACCTGAGCCACTCGCTGCAGTACAACCTGACTCTGCTGCAGCGGCCCTGGGAGCTGAGTGCCTCGGCTGAGCCCTCCGTGGAGGAGGAGCTCCACTCACAAAGCCACCAGGACAGCTTCGATATCTTTGAGGACGAGGGACCGCCCATGCAAGGTCACTTCCATCCCCCCCCATCCCATTATTATTCATTAGTCATTTAGTACGAGACACTTGTATTATTTCATTATTTTGTCTGTCGTGTTATGGTTAGGGGGTGTCATCAAATATGTACCATGAGGCCCTTTACGGCTGTAAATGAGTCACTTTTACAGAAGCAAATGGGGGTTAGGTGTCTTGCTCAATGAAATGTACATTGTAGTTTGGAAGATGGCAGTATTGAACCCATAACCTTTGGACTAGACCAGGGGTGCCCAATACGTCGATTGCGATCTACCGGTCGATCGCAAAGGTAGTGCGGGTAGATCGCATGGCATTAAAAAAATAGACGTTAGCCTATCATCCATTCTCACTAGGTAGATGATTTTGACTCGGTCATTTTAAAAGTAGATCACAAGCCGAAAAAGTGTGGGCGCCCCTGGACTAGACGGTGTTCTTGGCATATATTTCCCAACCAAGCTCGACACCTGATCATTGGACCACATCGGTGGAGAGGTTTATGTAATCCTTCTGTCATGTGTCCTGACACAGTGGTGAATGGGCTGAAGAATCAGCCCTACTTTAAGTATGTTTGGAACGGGAAGCTTCTGGATCGGATCCAGGACATCGTGCATCATGATTGGCTGATGTACATCATCCACGGCTTCTGTGGCCAATCCAGTATCCTTTCTTCAAATTCCCGCATCGCTTATGCTTCCTTTTTTGTATTTGTTACATGCCTGATGTAAAAGGACCTTTTTTTTAAATTCAGCAATCAGATTTTACGAGCTATTTCCGAGATTGACTGTGAGATGATGGTTGTGTACCTGCCAAGGACACAGGCTTGGAAGCCGTCTGCTGTCAATATTTCTACACAAACCTCTGGGACTGGTTTCCACGGGGCGTAGTCACAGATTCCTGTTATGGAGATCTTCATAATACCATTTGATCATGTTTTATCCAGTTCTAGAGTGGCCTGTTTACTACATAGATTTGATTTGAAACTGTTACAGACACGTTGTCTAAGGACGTCTTGGCTTGTCATCCCACTGGCTACGAGTGGTTTAGTTGAGTTTATGAGTGCTGGCTGAGTTTGTGTTCGTTGCTGGCAAAGGATGTTACAGACAATCACAAGAGAAATCGTTTTGCTAAGATGTGCTATATGGTGTTCTGGGTGGTTGCTATGATGTTGGTGCTTTCTATTGTGTGTGTGGTTGCTAGGGCTAGGGCCCATGAATCATCAGTTCCTAGTTCTTAGGGAGGTTCCTGAGGCTTAGCTTTATAGCTTTGTTATTTAATTGTTAAATGCAGCAAATGCACAATCCCATGTAAGTTTCAGTACATATCTTTGCCATAACTTGTGCATGACAAACTATGAGGAAGAAATTGTTCGTATTTTGTCATTTGCCAATAAACTAATTCCACTAATACCACTAAAAATAATTTCATATTTGGCAACTCAAAAACAAACAAGATGTCAATTGGCACATCTGCTGGGTGGTTATGGTCATCTGCTGGTTAGCATGGGTCAGGCAGGATCCCTCCCACCTGTTAAATAAAAAAATAAACACTGCATATTTAATCAGATGATTTGGAGCATTTGCATTGGTAGCACAAAGCCTGTGTGTGTGTGTGTGTGTGTGAGTGAGTGTGCATGTACGGTTTCTTGTTATATAATGCATTTATTTTTTTTCTCATGCCTCTGTGGAGTTGATGCATGACGTTTTGGTGCACGGGCAGAACATAATAACCAGGCTGATTAATAATGCTGAAACACTGCCTCGGGACCCATATTATAACGCTTTCCATCGTACACCATCAAGCTTCACTTTCACACAACATGCAGGTCAGAAAAGGAGAAAACAACACATTTCAAGCCTTTTATTGTCACATGTATATCACAACACAGGGCCATTCTGAACAGTGATAGTCGTGACATGGCAGGCGAGACAAGAAAATAAATATAGAGAGAGGAGAGAGTCGGACCCCGGGGATTGAAACTTCCGGTCTACCTCCTGAGCTACTGCCGCCCCAATGGTCAGTCAGTCAGTCAGTCTCTCTCTCTCTCTCTCTCTCTCTTGCTCCCTCTCTCAAGAGCGTCGGAGCTTTCCGATACAAATCAACTAGTTAGTGTGTGTGTGATTGCTCTTGGTTTGATGGTTTGAAGTCCCGCTCCCTGACACCACCTCTGCAGAGCTAGTCATATACGGCCGGCCGGTCCACGTCACCCTCATCGCCAGACGCTCCAGCAGGTTTGCCGGCACTCGCTTCCTCAAAAGAGGCGCCAACTGTGAGGTACAAGTGTTTCCAAGACAACCGGGCTGTCTGTGAGGGTGGGGGCCGTGGGTGGAGTTAGATACTGCTGGCAGGGTCAGTAGGTAGCTAATAGAGGGATGAGTCAGATGGTGTGTGTGTGTGTTTGTTGGGGGGGAAAGCGTGTTTTATCTGACCTGCTGCTTCTGTTGTAGGTGGGTGTACACACACTTGTATTGTGTGTTTAGTACAAACAGATGCCACAGTCCTCGAAAGTTGGCCCATGATTAACCCCGCGGGTCATCAAATTTGAGCCGGTTTTCTACATTTTCTCCTTCATGTTTGGTCAGATACGAAAAGCACTTTAATGCAGTCAAGTTAGGTGGCGTAAGGGTGAACACGGCCTTTGGTTTAATGCTTGTTAATTGGTGGGTTCTGTCCGCTCCCAGGGCGATGTGGCCAACGAGGTTGAGACGGAGCAGATCATCCACGACGCCTCCGTCATGTCCTTCACGGCGGGAAGCTACTCCTCCTATGTCCAGGTACGAGGGTCCGTCCCTCTCTACTGGTCGCAGGACATCTCCACCATGATGCCCAAGCCCCCCATACGCTGTAAGTCCACTTCCCAAACCATGCATGTCAAGCGTTCTATTACTTTTACTCCTGTTTTCTTTGGGCCGCATGCCTCTAGGCGACATCCGGTTTGTAAGTGTCTGTTCTCTCATGTTTTTGTGACCTAAGTCATAGTTTGGCGATGGTTTGGATTCACATTTGTTTCGAAAGAAGACTGCACATTATTCTGCTGTTGGTGAGTGGAGAAACAGTAGTAGCAGCGCTGTGTTTCTTCGCTATAGCGAAGAAACAGCTCAACCCATTTTCCTGGACAACAGTGGTGAAGAAACGGAGACAAATTTCTCTCCCTATGTGTGCACCTGACAACCTTGTCTTGACCTTCAACTGAGCTAGCCGCGACACAAACACCCACTTCTCCCGGAGCAGCCGGCCCCGGTCCACTCTAATATACTGCGTTCGCCAACAAGCAACTTTTAGGTTTTTTTTGAGGAGATGACCTGAACAAGCACACAGATGCATATTTACATATTCACACATTCACACATTAGACACGTTTGGGGGCCAATCGCTTCTTGGTTAACCACTGCTCTTAAGAAACAACCAAATGCTCTCATGAAACTCGGTTGACCTGTGGAGTTGGCCGCCGCAGGCAGCTTGCTCTATTTATTATTTAACATTTGAGTAAGCACGCACATTTTCATTCCGAGCAGCGGTGAAGGATGAAGTCATTGTGAAGTCAAGCCGCTGTGGGCGACACACGAGTCCAGGCAGTGGAGAGGAGAGGAGCCATGTGCACCTAATCCCTTCCGATTTACCGCACACTTTTGATGTGAAGATGGAGAGAGTTGAAGTCAGGACACTTCTCACACACCCACCCACCCACACACACACACACACACACACACACACACACACACACACACCAGTGTGGCCGGTATCCGATCCACATGCACACCAATCCTGATTGACCTGTTTGTGCTCCTTCATTTATTTCAAATGATGCGATAAAATGGCACACTTGCATTCGGTCATCAAGTGTGGAACTGTTTCTAAGCTGTCGGCCCACTAAATACATATTGGTTACGCTATACGTGGCACCATCACAGTTGAATGTACTTGTTGTAAGTCGCTTTGGATAAAAGTGTCTGCCAAATGCCCTTTATGTAAATGTAAATGTACCCGAGAGTCTGCAGCTAATCACTCTTTTTACATTAACTATAGACACTTTGATGGACACTAGGTCATGTGCTATTATTTCCGTGGAGAGAATGTCTTTGTTGCAAAGCACAGCATCTTCTCTTCCAGACTGGATTTGGAATTGAATTTGTTTTCAAATCAACAACGAAGCAACTTCCATCATAGCGGGTGTGTTCGCGCCTTCCCTCAAACAGACATACTGAACATTTTGTAAAACACATTCACACGTTTGTTCTGTACAGACTGTCACGTATGTGACATCATTTAGCAGGTGCTGCATGATTAAATAAAAGATGAAAACAACTGGACAGGGTGCAGACTTGCTATAGAAATCTGAACAAATGCTAAAATAGTTTTATTGATTTTGAAGTAGACAAGTGCATAATGGTGGAATTTAAACAAAGCATCTAAGCCCAGCGCTAAAAGCTTTTCGAAATATGTTTGGGTCCCCACATTCAAATGAGTACAATGACAATCTGCCCTGTGTAGAATCTATGGCTGTGCGTTAGCCGTGCTAGCGGAATACATGGGAGTAGGGAGATGCATGAGCATTAGCTTCTGTGAACCAGCCCTGAAACAAATGATTGTGAAACCAGGTAAAAGGATTCACCCCATGAATATAACAAAGGTGAGCGAGGAGCAGCAGCGGTTGCCTTTTTAAAAGTCAAAATGGCTACAAGTAACCGCATGATGCCACTCTCCGCCACTTTAGTCCAACAGTTCATTGTGGGGTTGTGACCCCCACCCCCCCTCACGTGACCTCCACTCCACTCACATGTGTTGTCTCTTCATCCCCATTGTGTAGAAGGTAGACTGTCCAACCATGGAGCCGTTACAAATACAATGTTATACAACCTGAAATACAACATATCTTATGTTCTTCCATGACTGTTATGTTGGAAATGCTACCAATAGCGCCCAATTCTGCTATTATGTTGAGAGAATCTTGGGCTTCATGTTTCTGTTCTTAGACTGAGGCCTACTTAACATGTACACAGGTATTCTTTGAGGCCACCTTTTGCGAAACTCCTTTCAAGAACATCCGTTTTCATCGTTGATGTGGAGACAGGGAAAATGGAGTGTGCTCTGTGATTTCCTTTGTTTACATGAGGGGATTTTGTACAAGGTAGTAACCTAACCTAAGTGTGACATTGAGGAATAATTCTACTTCACTGTCAGTCCACATATCTTATTCCCCCTGTCCTAAATGCTCTACTGTTGTTGGCCTACTGGAACCAGTATTAACTTTTTTCTGGCCTCTGACTGTTCTTAGGGTTAGAGTTATGTCACCGCCTGCTGGTCGGGCATGCTCTTGACCGTGTGTGTTTTTGAAGTTCCATGTTGACTGAGACATGGAGATTTCTTTGCTTTTGTGGACGGGATTTTCTTTTAGAGTGAAGGAGGAAAAGCCTATTGAAAAGAATGTCCCCATGTGGATGGACCTAGGGAATGGTTCCCTCCCAATATGTTGCTCTTCTAGGGAATAAGGGTCCTTTTGACAGGCATCTATCTCATTCTGAGCCGTGGAGACTCTTGACATGGTAACCATGACTCAAGGGCCCTACACACGCACCTGAGACTTGACTTGAGCTGTGTTGAGCCATGACTTGGCTCAACTCGAACTCGCCGACTACTGGACTCCATGCAGACCTCCTGACGTGTCCGACCCTTTTCTCCCAGTGGATCAGGCAGACCCGTACGCGTATGTCGCCGCCCTCCATTTTGACCAGATGCTCCAGCGCTTTGGATCGCCCATCATCATTCTCAACCTCGTCAAGGTGAAACACACATATATACACATGTACATGCAAACACGCGTACACATACACACACACACGTATACACATACGCACGCATACACACATATACACGCGCACACACACACACATGCCGACACACACACACACATGCATGTGTGTGTTATCAGGACACATTTGGCCAGTGAGGGCCATGTGTGTTTTTGCTTCATTAGTTTCCTGAGGACACTTTAATTATGCTTTAATGATACTTTGTGGGGAACGGTAATTAGCATAGCAGCCTCAGCCTTCTGAGTGCGGCAGGAATGCCGACTGGCCAACCCTGGTATCTGCTTACTGAAATGTGATGTGCAGAGATTGGTTGTTTGTAATGCCAATGGGAAACAAACAGATTCATAGCAGCAGCAATTCTGAAAGACCAGACTCTGCTCTGGACCCGAACCACACCTGTCTCTGAGCAAATGATTGTATTATTTGTAATAATACAATTACTAGCTTAGTTTTGGAACGCGAGTCAACGTAAAATGACATGTTCAAATGTGGCCAATAAAAGAAAAGTCGACAGTGAAAATCCGCTATTGTGGCGTGTGCGTTGTTTGTGGTGTGCCAGGGATGAGAGGCGTTGTCCATAATACCAAATAGTTTCCTCAGCGTCCTCCTCTCCAACGAGAAGGCACCGGAAGTAAGCTTTAGACCTAGAACCCCAGTCAGGCAGGAGATACATCTTCTGTGGGGGGGGCAGGCTCTAATGCGCTTCATAAGGGAATAGGGAATAATATTACTCTCGATCCAGCTAATCACATTGTAATACAAATGTAGGTACAGTGATATTTTTGGGGATATTGCTTGGGTGGATGTAATAAAAGCAAACCTCATAGCAGCCAGCTACTGATTAATGTTGTTGTTTATTTGACACTTGCGCCATAGAGCAATTCCAGATAGCACTATAATAACAATGACAGCAAATAATGGGATACAAAATGTCTAATACGTGGGACTGTATATCAGAACCAAAACAAGCGAAATCACGACTTGGCAATAAAGGGAATTAGTATAATTGTCTTCCCTTTATAACCAGCCACCAGTTCTCACACTTTCAAATTCAGCACACACAGCACCGCAGTCCCTGATCTTAGAAGACTCCAGGAAGCTGCTCACTTCATTTCTGGGACTGAGAGAGGACAGCTTCGCTGTGTTTCCAACATGCTTCCATATGTATATGTATATAGGTCCTTGGAAAAGGACCTATATATACAGTATTCCTTACTCATCACATCAATATTTACTGGGTATAATGGTAATTTTTCCTCTTGCCCAATGTCCTTTCCTTTACATTGCCATTATTACACAGGTAAACAGCCGGTTCTACGCAGACCCAAAGGAGCAGATTATTCAGTCATGTAGCAGTTGCTGTTTAGTTTGTTGTTTATTGAAGTACTTGTATGTATACAATGCCATTCAAAAAAGATACACGACAATATTGAATTATTGCCTAG
>OMOU01091479.1:6225-16398 GCA_900312585.1 Malacocephalus occidentalis
CTGATAGGAAAAATCACTTCCTCTTTCTAACTAATTGGCAATTTTCCCAATTTTATTATAAAACCCTAACAACATCCTAGATGCCAAAACACCCAAATGCTTTAACATTACACAACAGATGTCATCCCTCCCAGGAGATGTTAATCCTGCTCTTATTATTACACTCTTCTCTCTCTTGGCCTCCTCAGTCAAATTATCACAACTATGGATTTGAGTAAATGTTTGGTGTGTGCTGTTGGTGGCTGGCTTAATTGACCTCACCTGGCCCAGTTAGTCTGGGGGGAGCTGCAAGCCTGTGGTGCATTGGCTAATCAGTGCACCACAGGTTAAGTCAGCCACCAGCACACACACTGAGGGGAGCTCTAGCATGCTAGCTAGCGCCATTACATCTGCTCCATACCCTTTTCTTCACCTACAACAGGAGTGTCAAACTCAATTTCATCCTGGGCCACACCAGCGTTATGGTTGCCCTCAAAGGGCCGGTAAGACGAAATGAATATATGTACTCTTTATCATATTCCATAATTGCATCTGCATTTGATGATTATTGGTTGTAGTAATAACTTAATGAATAACTAGCTATGAAAGCAGAAGTCTAGGAAACATCATTGCAAGCGCATTCAAGTGTCCAACTATTGTACAATTTAGGGCTGAATGGGGAACATCATTCAATCCAGGAAATATAGTCCCAGTCAGGCCACCCCAGTCCCAGGGGGATTAGGAAATGATGTTCAAAATATTAGTAATTGTTACAAATAAATATTGAGTAAAAGCAGAATACTTCACAACTGCATTAAACATGTATTGACACACACACACACACACACACTCACTAAATGCCCCTATATTGCAATGCTTACGGTAAGAGACGCATCAATCACTCTCGTCAACTCTAAGGCTTACGGTAAAACGTCCTTCCCACCTCACTGTTTGGTTGATGAGGTAACTTCTCTCCGTGTCTGAATCTGGTGCTGACGAGATTCAGATACGGAGGAACGGACATTATAGTGTAGGCCCCGGTATGTGCGAACTTGTTGAAAGCGAACCATGTGCTAGCTCCAGGTGCGCGTTCTCTCTCCGTTTCTCTATCTCGCACTCGCTGTTTGCGCACGCAAATTACGAGCGTGCCAAGTTTTCTGCTGCTTGAATAAACACATGGATGATCCAAAACCTGTTTTGTTGCTTTTTAATGTCCTGCATTCTGGTGATTCCTTTCCCGCCCCCTGCTCAAGCGGCGGCGTTGATGTCAATGTGTCATTGCAATATTGCCCCGCCGCGACTAAGCACTGGCCTGGTCCGCCCCTCAGTGGACTGAATACAGGCTTTTTTTTTCACTCTGCGACCTGCGGACCATATATAGACGACCAGGCCACCGGGAGTTCCCGGTGCTCCTGATGGCCAATCCGGCCTGATAAGCAAGTTATATTCTTTGTGAGCTCTCGCGGGCCACATAGAATGAGGTGGCGGGCCGGATTTGGCCCGCGGGCCTTGAGTTTGACACATGTGCTCTAAGGGGACGCATGGTCCGCTCATCGCTCAAGTAAAGAGCCCTTTCCCTGGCGGGCCTTGTGGCTTCCTACAAAAGAACTAACAATTCATTCTGGATGTGTTCACTCTATCCCAAATTACATGTATTATTTTTTTGTTCATTATTTCTTAATGCATTATTTCGATTTTGGGACCCATTCCATCCATGAAAGCACATGTGTACAATAACTCCATACAGCTAAAATCATCACTGGCTTCTTCACATTGACCTACACCAACAGTGATGTGGCGATTGAGCGATGTCGTACAGCCCAGGTTTCAACATCAATGACAACGCCATGACAACCATGGCGTTCGCGCATGCTCCATGAGCGGACTAGGGACGTATGTGTCTTTGTGCTATCGGATAACTGTCCCCTAGACCCCAACTCTGTCCCCATGCCATGATAGAGGAGATGATGGTATTGAGTTCGGTCCCCCTCGAGATTTTGGGGCCCAAGTGGATTAGTACATTGTTGACATTTTGCGTGGACGTGAAGGCACGGGTGAAGGTGGGCTGTGCGCACGGGACACACCCAGAAGGTGAAGATTAGGCCAAGTAAGTCTAAGTAACACTCTCAGTCTTAAGTGCCATGCAGGTCAATATTTTGCATAACAAAAAAGAAAACAATGTTTGATTGAATGTTTATTGACTATGCATCTGTAATATTTGCAAAAAAACAGAGTGTAGGACGAGGATGGGAATACATTACAAACAAAGAAAATAATGTAATGCTAAAATTCAGGTCCTGCTGTTCTGCAACACCTCAGTGAGGCCTTGATTGTAGTCCTCAAGCTGCTGGAGGACAGCTTTGGATACCAAGGCATAGTTGCTTTCCTGGGTTTTTGAAGAAATGACTAACATTGATGCTGGTCAAGGCACAATAAACACACAATCTTATTGACAGATTACTAATCTGTAATGCTTAAGCACAGAAAGGCAAAATAAATCCCTTCCACTATTAGGCTGAGAGAGCTGGGATAAAATCCCCCTGCCCAGCTTCAATGTACCTGAACATGCACATTTAGATGAGATTGTTTGTCATTTTATGATGTCAACATTTGCCAAAAACACATTGCATATATTTGGGGAAAGTCTTTCTGATTTATGAATGGCGTAATAGCGCGTGAATGGACCGGAAGAGAGACTCCAAAATGTGACTGTAGTATTTTGTTCGGCCTATAATCTGGTTGTCGTTTCATGTGATTATAATGAATAAAATGTCCAAGGCTGCCCAGGCCTAACAACGCCACTGCTGACTGGCATCAGTATTTTCTCTTCCAATCTTACCCAGAATTCATTTCAACACCCCGCTGTCTGTGTGTGTTGGCCATATATGAACACGTTATTTACAAGGATACAGTCCTTCATGACAAAGTTGTTCTGCTCCAAATGCTGCCACTTTCTTTCCATGTTTGCCAACTGAAAAAGACCAAAAAGTCAAACGCAATGGCAAGATGACAAAATGAAACACACTCGATGCTACGTTGCTATGGTAATGGTAAACGATTGCATTTCTGTATCGATTTTTTTTAACGCAACATCCGGTTGTACATTCTTTCTTATTTCTAGGTGTTTATCAATCATTAAGTATTGCTCATTCTACCCTTATTTGCAAGGTTTTTACAGTAGTCCATCATTATTTCATGATTGGATGCATCTAAAGTGTATGTATCATTTGCTATACATGATGACTCTATGACTAGAACATTAGGAGTAGAACATAAAGAAACTGTACAATTTTGTTACTTGGCGCATATCTGCAATAAAGCAAAGCAGTAAGGACAAGTCATTGTCTATAATGCAGCAATGGTCCAAGCAGAAACCCCGCATGTACTTCTGCCAGCCAATGTGTCCGCTAAACAGCTGTTGCCTCTACTCTCCTACAGTCTCCAGACCTGGGACCTGATTTACAGATACACAAGAGTCATACTAATCATGACCTGATGATGCATTAGTATAAGATCTCCCAGTCTGTACTCTGGTCATCTAGAAGCTTGACAATGCTGCGACTTAACTTACAGGGGCAGACGGCAACCTTCCTGCACAAGAAAACCTCTACATTTATTTCTACAGTGGCCAGTCTGTTACACTGATTTGATTTCCAACCTACAGACAATGGCAAGACCATGCTATCATTTTAGTGGTCAGTCCTTTCTCAACAAATATGGAAAAATAAGTACAATTCTTGACGGTAATGGCATGTGAGCGGCATATGTGCGACATGAGTAAACTGATGGTGAGATCGCTCACCTTATTGAGACATTGCCTTGTTATATTAGGGTTTTTATATTCTGATCACCTGAAACCCATGTTATCTGCTAAAACAAGAGTGTAGTCTGGTTTCAGTAGCAAGTAGCATCCAAGTTTTTGCCTCCTAGTAACTCGTTTTTTTAAAGTTTTTTTTAAATATGGAAGCCCCATAATCCACAACATAATCTACAGACACTTTTTGGCCCATTCCAAATGCTCAATCTAAATTGTGAGACTAGTTCTCTAGTAACTCATTATCTATTATATAATCCTCCATTAGGAATTATTAAGGAAATACTTCCTCAATTATAAAGTGGTTCCTGATTTGTTCCTGACTCGTTTTTTAATGAACTGACCATATCCAACTCGTTAATAATGCAAATGGTGTTTGCATGTATGTATCATATACAGCCGGAACACAGTAGATCACTCAATTAGAATTCATGTTATGATTAGTAAATGTTTGTGTGAAATAGAAAGTGAGCTTACTTGAGCATGGGTCTCGTTCTCTCTCATTTTGGATTTCAGCCCATCACAGTTGCTGCGGGATTGTTGTAAAAGCTGTCTAAAATAATCCAGCTGTTGTGTCATCGAGACACAGTCCTCTTGCAATGCCTGGAGAGGGAACACATGCATATTGAATACACAGACATAGATATGGAAATACATCACTTCATTATACTTTATCATCACATGTTGCTGCTATTATCTACTAGTTACTCATTTAAGTACAATGTTATGCTAGTATAAGAATATTACTGTACTGCATGCAGACCACGTCACTTGTGTGGATTGTGTGGATTGTGTGGATTGCAGGGGACCAGTTAGCTGTGATTAATATGCAATGAATTACAATCTGTTCTGTACTATACTATATCTCTTCAACCTACCTTTTAACAGTACATTCACATTTTCATTGTGCTGTGGAACTGTTACTATATATAGATATATAGATATATCTATAACGGTTTGTACAGACATACCTAAACTGAACATGCAAACTAACAAAACGTTGCACCCGTACCTTTTTTTTCTTCTCTGCTGTACTTTTCAGAGTATCGAGGTCGCAGTAGGTGAGCAATTCAGCTTTCATGGTGACAATCTGCTCTTTGAGCACAGCCAGTTCCTCAGTGATCTTGCTCTCTAGCTGCTGAACCTTCTCTAGGTCCTGCTGAAGCCTGTGTGAAACTACATGTTTGAACACAAAAAAGTGTGCATGAGTAATTGTGTCTTCGTAAGGGACTATATAGCGACCTCAGAATAGCATCCCTGCTCCAACAGTTGAGCAAGACTGGAGTCCTGAAGAACCTAGGTCAACTTTCCCTAACTTTCAAACTATCAGATCACCAACGTCAGTCAGATTTGCTTCCTCCATATTTCTGTGGTAATGTTAAAGAGATGTGGCAGAGGACAGATAGGTTGTTTGCCAAGTCATCATTTTAAGATGACATGAATTATCGTTTGGCGGAAAAGATCAAGGCTCGTTTGTTGATATTGTCTCTGCAAAATCTCTGTGTAAGGCTAGGCTACATGTCGCCCCAAAATTTAGTTGTTATTTATTTGGATATGCACAACATGACAAGAAATCGTCATCGCGACGTACTGTCAATGTACGTTTTATCTTATTTTATTTTATGTTAAAGCATTTTGTGAATGGAAGTGTAAATAAAAGTGCATCATCATCAGATTTATTATGTCCACTACTTATCATACTAGTACTACTTCTAATAATTACTATACCTATAGGTTTGTCATACTACTTCTACTTATGTTTTAACCATTTGTTTAACACTTTTTGACTTTTAACTAGTACATTATTCACAAAAGTAATTTCTGTGTTCATACTTTTATACTTACTCAATTCAGACTAAACATCTGAACTATTGGGGTATTCTACAGTTATATCGTTCTTAAACTATGGTTAATCGTTTTCCAACATATATACACAACAGCAGTCTGCAAAAATGCATTTTCCAGTTTAATGTAAAGATTTTGAAACATGTTCTAAAAAAAGTGTTTTATGGATTTAGCAAATTGAGGGTAATTAAAGTACTTGCTTTTGTTTCGTAATACCTTCCAAATACAGTATCTCAGTATTTGATATTATTGAATATCGCAACGAAACAACTCCACAATAACAAACAATTCAGAAGATAAAATGAATAATGAGCATTTGTGCACCACTAAATTGTGAAGCATGTATGCATGTACTGACCTGTTGTTAGTCCCCTGGCAGTTGTCTGTGATTGAACCACCTCTTTCTCCTTGTTGGACAGCACCTCGTGCATGCTTTTCAACTGACTGACGGTTGTCATGGCGATCTGATGTAGGCTTGAAAGGTTCTGCACATACACAAACAAGAACACGTTCTTGTGTTTGGTGTTATTTGTGCAAGATCAAGGTATACTGTACATACACACAATGATTTGACGGCCTGCCAGAGCTGGGCACTGAAGTCAGGAAAATGAAGACTCGCCTGCTGTGAGACTCGAGTCATGGAGCCTCTCTGGAGACAGCAAAAATGTGGTCAGATTGTAAAGGCTACGATAAAAGAAACGGTTCCATTGTGTTTTGCACCGCTGCTGACATTGTGGCGCTTCAAAAGAATAAATGTTTCCAATCTAAGTGGCCAGTGTAGTTGTCCACAGACTGGGGGAAGGGAGTGCCACTGTCCGGCAGCCTCCTCTCTGAAGCGCATCAGGCAGCCGCAAGACGCACTGGGGTTTGACTGGGATCGCCTCGGTCTCTGTCCTGGTTTAGCGCTGTTATTTCGGCATCCCGTCAGTTCAAATGATTAGACCCACCGGGTCTTTCACTGCGGATTATTCTATTCTATTCTAATATTCTACATCCATGAGTGTCCTAGTTCATACAATGTTCTTAATAAACTGGCAAAAGTTCAAATATTTAAATGTTAGGATAACAAATGTTAGGATATTGGTTTGGTAGATAGGTGGGGCAGTTCTAATGCTACAACACTGACTGGCTGGTGCTGTGTTCCTTTGTTCCCTTGGAGGGTCCCACATTGGGCACCAGTGGAGCAGTTCTAATGCTACACCCACATTAATGTGGCTTCTTTGGGGCTCTCCAACAGCAGGACAGGCAACACAGTGAATGATCCGGTTTACGTATTCACATCTCAATCAGGTTTTTTAATGAAAAGAAAATGTTCACATGGATACTTGGAACTGCAGGTAGAAGGAACATTTCTTCTGAATATCCCAGTGATATCCCAGTATATGATGCAAGGGTGCACTTGAACTAGACATCCCACATTCCGAGTGCTTCACGTTGAGGATTGGGATATTGAACATTTTTTGAATATTTTGGTAGCACCTTGACACCTGCCGCCCAGGTTAAACTAACTGGTTGTAATAATCCTATTCAGGACATGTTTCGATCGTACACATCATTTTGTTTTCCAAAAAGAATACCAATACCAAAGATAGCAAAAAAGCTCAAACTACTAATAATTGAGGTTTGGGAAAACCTAAAGAATATAAGGAGCTCGGAATGATGCATCTGGGCCAGCCCTGTGTGCAAAAGCTTGGGAATGAGCCCACATGACTAATGCTCATGGGCTCTGGCACCTAACCATTGAGGACAGTAGTCTACATGTACTTCTTTGGCAAGTACTGATGAAAAATGTGCTGACACTTATGAATGCATCGTTTAAAAAATGTACGCATATTAATCACTGTGGATGCAGTATTTAATAGCAAATTAGTGGTCAACTACATTCATAGAATAAATGTTGCCATTTGTGAGCCATTAGTTTAAGTCCGTGCTTGTTAGTTAAACGCGATATAGCGATTTATGTTGTGAATTAAATAAACGTTATTTTGGAAGCCAAGTTGTTTTCTTTTATCCGGAAGAACCCAGGAAAAGCCACAGATGTGGCATTGTAACAAGAGACTTTGTTACACCATGTGATATAGTAGGCAATGAACGTTGATCTTGAAAGTGCTGCAAGCCAATGTTAACTTGCTAGGTCATCCACTAAACAACCTCATCAACTAACGTCTCCAAAACACGGTGTACGGATGTATTAAAGAACGCTACACATGCACACAGAGACACACCTGGTTCATATATCCCCCTCATCCGTGATCCATTCACTACTCCATTTTACACAAAAGTGCAATTCCATCATAATTGAATCCTCTAGTCATACAGGAGATTTTTGTGAAAGGTTAACGTACCCCCCCAAAGAATCGTTACCGTACCGTGGTGGGGGGGTTTGGGTGCCCCAGTGAACCTGGGAGCTGTAGGGTCAGCTGTGTTGACCCTACCAGCCCCTGGTAGGGTCTCCCAAGGCAAAGTGTTCCCAGGGGAGGGGCCAGACTAAGAACGATTCAAAGACCCCATATGAGAACGCCTTCAACGAACAATGGCACCTCGCCTGGACAAGGGAAACCGGGGCCCCCTCCTGGAGCCAGACCTGGGAGGGGACCTCGTTGGCGAGCGTCTGGTGGACGGGCCTGGATCCAGGGGGCCCGGCCGGGCCAAGCCCGAAAAGGCTACGAGGAGCCGCCTCCCTGTGGGCCCACCACAGGGAGAGTCATTGGGGTCGGGTGCGATGCAAACCGGGCGGTAGGCAAAGGCGGGGTCCTGGGTGCGCGGATCCCCGGTATCGCCGACTGGTTCTAGGGACGTGGAACGTCACCTCGCTGGTGGGAAAGGAGCCGAGCTGGTGCGGGAGGTGGAGCGGTACCAACGGGATATGGTTGGGCTTACTTCCACGCACAGTGCCGGTTCTTGAACCAAACTCCTGGAGAGGGGCTGGACTCTCTACTTTTCCGGAGTTGAATGGAGTGGTGCTTTGTTGTTGGACTTCTGTGCTAGTCATGGACTGGCCATAACAAACACCATGGTCGAACATAAGGTGGCTCATAAGTGTACTTGGTACCGGGCCACCTTAGGCCAAAGATCAATGATCGACTTTGTTGTTGTATCAGCAGATCTGCGGCCGCATGTTTTGGACACTCGGGTAAAGAGAGGTGCCGAGCTGTCAACTGATCACCACCTGGTGGTGAGTTGGGTCAGATGGCGGGGGAGGCTGCCGGACAGACCTGGTAAACCCAAGCGGGTAGTGAGGGTGAACTGGGAACGTCTGGTGGAAGCCCCTGTCTTTTAACTCCCACCTCCGGAAGAACTTCTCTTGTATCCCGGGGGAGGTTGGGGACATGGAGTCCGAGTGGGCCATGTTCAGAGCCTCCATTGCAGAGGCGGCGGCTAGGAGCTGTGGCTAGAAGGCTGTTGGTGCCTGTCATGGCGGCAACCTAAGAACCCGCTGGTGGACACCAGCGGTGAAGGAAGCCGTCAGGCTGAAGAAGGAGGCCTTTCGGGCTTGGTTGGCCCAGGGGTCTCCCGAAACAGCAGACGGGTACCGGGAGGCCAGGAGGGCTGCAGCCTCAGCGGTCGCTGAAGCAAAAACCCGGGTGTGGGAGGAGTTCGGGGAGGCCATGGAGAAGGACTTTCGGTTGGCCTCAAAGAAGTTCTGGCAAACCGTCTGGCAATGTACGCTTGTTTATTGAAGAATACACTGGTAATTCCGATCAAAGCATCTACCACACACGATGCCTTAGGAAAGCACAGAAAATCATTGAGGATTACAGCCACCCAGGCCATGGAATGCTCACACTGCAGCTGTCTGGTAGACATTACCAATCTTATTGATCATATGTATTACTTTACAAGAACATTTTAAATTGATCATATTTAGATTATTCAACTACTTGCCATAAGGTATATTTAAATAATTGGAATACATATGATTCTGATTCTCTCATCTTTGTATCTTGATCTGATATTACATGCCATAGTTCTGCACTGCTGCCCTCACTTGTGCATCTGCTTTTACTTACTTGTACATTTATAATACTCAATATTCAATACTTCAACATCATTATGTACATCTTATGTATATAGTGTGACTATATATATACTATATATATATATATATATAGTATACAATCTATACAGTACGTATATATATATAAAAACATGTTTTCTGTTCTTGCTATTTGATCTTTTTTTTATCTTCTTTTCTCTGTTTTTTGCATATTGTCGCCTGCCATGAACAAAGAATGTCATTGTTCAGAATGACGCTGTGATGTACATACAATGATGACAATGACAATATGACAATAAAACACTGACATTGACTTAGTTCATACGATGGCCCTGTCATTATTCAAGATTATATGTGTTGCTAGAACCTGCAGCTTCCTCCATGCATCTTTATTTCACATGCCCAATCAAAAAATATACAACTCACTGATAAAAATGTAAGCCCATAAAAAGACAAAAGTTTCTGTCCATAACGTTATACTTAACGTTATAGACATTATGGAGTTCACAATGTAATTCTGCACCATTTAATATATTAA
>OMOU01091482.1:0-10934 GCA_900312585.1 Malacocephalus occidentalis
TGGAGTCAGCCACACACACACACACACACACACACACACACACACACACACACACACACACACACACACACACACACACACACACACACACACACACACACACACACACACACACACACACACACTACAGCCTGTGTGCTTGGAGGAGCCCCGAACAAATCCACATTATGTGGCAAGAGACTTTGCTTAACTTGGAACAAAGTGCTTTAACTAAAAAGCAACTCATGTTGTGTGTGTTTCCACACCAGGATGATTAAAAGTGACCCATCATTCAACCTTTGAGGCTAGCTGTGGCTTAAGGTGTCCCAAAGACGCACAACAAGTTGTGTTCTTTCAAAAGGCGTGGCACCAAAAGGGTGTCCAGAGCAGGATATTTTATAAAGGCGGACCAATATTTGTCTTTCCCGTACAACCACATCTACTCCCACATTCTCCTGCAGAGGCTTGGGTAAACAAGGCAGCCACTGCCTTCTTCACAAACGTTTCGGGGCCGAGGGGTAATCCTGCGATGCGACCGAACAGACACATACCCGTACTTCTCTGCCAGGTCACGGGCCTCCTCCTCCTTCACTGCCCTCTGCTCGCTCAGGTCACTCTTATTGCCGCACAGAACGATGTCGGGACTTTCGCAGTACGCGTGGACCTGCAGCTGACCTGCAAACACAACCAGAAAGCTTTAGAGGGGCGACCATAGAACTTGACATTTGAATCACATTGGGCCTCCGATTTTCGTTAAACAGCTAACAGTTAGACACAGCATTGAATTTTCATGTAAACAAGGAAAATATTCAAGATGGATTCACTACAGGGTTTAGCATTTGTTTGTTTTAGGTTTTGAATTATATGCGGTTAAATAATAAAACCATGTTGGTCCTAAAAACAATTTTGTCTGGAGAGAAATCCTGGCGGGAAAATCTTAAAAATGTATTTTACCCTTTGAATAACCAAGCATTGAAGGAGCGTTGATATTGTTATTCTACACACTTTCGAGTCAACAACAGCGATTGATCGTGTCATTGCCTGATCGGACCCGATCTGACATACTCATCCAGTTTCTGACGTTGAGGAAACTCTGCTCATTGGTGAGGTCGAACAACAGGAGGAAGCCCATGGCGTCCCTGAAGAAGGCCGTTGTCAAGCTCCTAAACCTGCAATACAACGTGCGACTCATTGTAATAATCAGAATAGAAATGATCTTCTGTAATGGTAGATTACAAGGCAATTAACACCACAATTGAACAACTATTTGACAAAGACCAATAATCATGAGTTTGCAAAATAGAGCAAAAGAGAGAGATGGGCAGACACATTGGCTTTGTTAGCACAAGTATTTTTTATTCGTTCCACGACCACCTCTGTGCGTAGCTCACCTGCCGCCCGGTGTAAAAGGCGTGGGGACGCATTTGAAAACATTGTTGCCCTGTTGTGCCTACTACACAAGCTACACATGTGAAACCTCTGTATGTGCATGCATGCATATCAAGCAGGGTTCTCTCATATACGCCGCCCACGTGTAAAAACCTATGTGCCATAGATATAGACCATAGATATTTCTCTCATGCGTGTGAACTAGGCCATCGTGTGAGAGAGAGAGAGAGAGAGAGAGAGAAAGAGAGAGAGAGAGAGAAAGTGAGGGAGAAAGAGAAAGAGAGAAAGAGGAAGAGAGTGAGAGAGAGGTATGGTTGTGTGTTGCTCCTGCCACGTACCTCTCCTGTCCAGCGGTGTCCCACAGCTGGATGTGGATCTTTTGCCCTTTGCCCGGGGCTCCATCAGGTCCGTTTGCCCGGTACACCTTCATCAGGGGGGAAGGGGGACAGATGTTAGTACCAGAAACTAAAACAAACGTGCATTATTATGATTTTAAGAGCTTGTAGGTTCCTCATGCAGTGTCTCCGTTTGTATCTAAAACTCAAGCGTGTGCGGTTTGCACTAGTTTTTCACTTTGTGGCATGGTCTCGCACTATGTGGCAGATCTCATGCTCCATGCTTTGGCTTTTGCAGGAAATGCAAATACATTAATCAGCATAATAATCACCAGAGTTTGAAAGTAGATACCTTTATTTTTGTGAGTGAAGCCCACTATATTACGGTACTACGGTATTACATCATTATTTAGCTTTTGCTAAATGAATGACACAATTATATCTCTCACAATGAAATATAAATATTGAATTGGGACCCCTGCAACATGATCCATATTGTATCTGTAGATTCTTGCACAAAGAAACCAAAAAGAAGTATAGAACCTGCTGTCGTAGGTTATCATGTGCATTGTTAGCCATGGTACCACTTGATGTTTCCAATGTGATGAAATACTATGTACACAACATGAGCTGAATGTTGCGGTGTTTGCCAAGTATTCTACTGTTTATTCTGAAGGAGTATGCTACTGCGCTACTGAGTCATCCTCCTCGTGTGCTGCCTAGATTCCTCTGCTGTGGAACGCTAATCAGTCCAGGCTTTTGTTACAAGTGTTAATTGCTTAATGGTGTCGAAATGTGTTTGTGTTTAAGGCTGCCATTGTTTTCAATGCACACTGAAATGAAAGTGCTTACAAAAGGGTTGAACTGCAGCACCTATTATATAGTATAGGTTTCTTTTTTCAGTTTTTGTGTGACAAAATGTGTTCTTGAACACTTGACTCAGCAAGTTCTATTACAGTTCTGCTTCTAAGTAATAAATACTTTGTATTACTAGCAATATCTTTTTTTCTTCCCTAAAAGGAAATAATTCATTTGTAATGTTTATGAATGTTTCCACCTACCACTCTCTTTTCTCTGAAGTCAATCCCGACTGTGGTGATGAACTTGGAGTTAAACTTCTCGTCTGTGTACTGGTAGAGGAAGCTCGTTTTCCCCACTCCTGAGTCACCCAGGGCTAGGAATTTGATGAGGTAATCATAGTCCCCATCAGACATAGTGAGAGCTTTCTCTGGAGAAACACACACACAGACAAAACAAGACAAGTTTGCTTGAGAACAAGCAGATTCTTGCCAGAATCAAAAAAGTTCTCAGACTTGTATCTATGGAGGACGAATATGTAAGGTATTCAATTACTTAATTTCTCTTGGAAATTATCTTTTTCAAGAGTTGGAACGCCAGGTCACCCCACCTTCAATCATCTAGTACACCTTATCGGCAAAGTTTTACACCAGTAAGCTGCACTACAAGCACCCTAAAACTACATATCAACTAAAATTAATTTACCAAAGAAAGACTGCCTCGACAGCAACAACACATTCAAACCAGCATAGCGGTGATCGTTTACAGGTGGAAACCGTGCCATTGCAACATATCCTGGATTTCGATCAACATTTAGATATTAAAGCTAGATCAATCATTCCCCTCGTTTCCTTTCTCAGCACATATCTGCCTGCATATAATGCGTATCAAATCAACTTAAGAGAAAGTGCAAGACGTGTATTGTCTATCATGACAATGAGAGAGACAGAGAGAGAGAGAGAGTGCAATGTGGTCATCTTTTATCCTTAACCTGAAGTCATTATTTCGTTACCGTTGGTAGTTATCTTGGAACTTCTTCATATGTGTGAGTCAAAATATATTCATGAAATCATTTGAAGACAAGAAATTCACCACCACAATGCATTCAGAATAGTGATGCAGGTGAATAATAGTGCTTGCATTAGTTTGCACAAAAAACAACCACCTAAACTAAGTTAAATTAAGCCCACGTTTAAGTCTTAAGAATGGTAGGCCTTTTCCTGCAGGGAATTCCTGTGAGGAAGCGTAGCACAGGCCTACATCATATGACCACGAGCATGGAAAAGGGATTTAGACACATAAAACATTCTTCAACAATAAATCGACACTGAGCCTTTCAAGGAGCTTAGCATCTGGAGCTCGACCCATAGAGCTGTGGTGAACACTCTGTGAGAGACTGCCTGACATGCAGTTGATAAGTTGCACAACTGATATGCTTCATGGAGAGCAATTTAGCATGCATCATTTAGTATTAGAATGGAGCTCAGCATGCAAGTATTGCAATATGTTTAAAACGTTTAACATGAATCCACTAAAACTTTTAACAAATAATAATACAAAAAAAGACTTTAGACTATAGTTTGCATTGTCAGACTTCTGGATCCAAGATTATGGCCGACCAAATATCAAATATGAATTGCATTGCAAGTTTAAATCATTCACAGAGCATGAACACTGCTCGAAAACTATGCTTTAAAACGTAAAGCGTAATTGTGCAGGAAATTACAGCACAGCCCTTTCAAAGACACTTCTTGTATTTGAACTAGTCTGACACAATAACAACTATTGCAACAACTGGAGTCAATGCTGTCTACATTCAAACACAGTTGACCCATCATCACCATCCTCCTCCGCAGGTGACGCGTTAAAGTAGCATACAGTATACTTTGCTCCATCAGCTTGTGCATGTAGGCCTTCTGTATGTGCGGCCATCACCTATCACGTCAGCAAACAACAATACACACCGTAGCTCCATGTAGACGGGCAAGCATAACAGGAAACACCCTGGGCCAGGGTCCAAGTCGAGCGCTATTCCCAAGGGGAAGGCGGATATGAGGAGACGGCAGACAGAGGCGGCCGTAATCCGAAATAAAGTTAGGGTTCCGCCACAGAACTACCACGACCCCATGTCTGGTAAAAGAGGGAACTTATCTATATCTCGTATATTGCTATAACTATAGCTTTGCCCACATTCTCTCACCCTGATCAGGAACATTGTTCATGTGTATTAGATCTTCGATACAGCGTGGTTAATACGAATAGTTTAGTCAAGTCAACGAGCTGTACGCTGACCAGAGAGCTGGTCAGGACAGAGCCATGTGCTGTCGTCTTCTGACTTGTTCACTTCAATTGACAGATTTCATATTTCTATGGCTGCGACAAGAAAACGGTGTTTGATTTAGTGTCTCATCATATTTAGGATGGGTATTTGAGTTATTTCAGCCAACGATCATGGTCATGTGTCACTGTGCAGTCTCGCAATGAGAACATGAACATGATTTCAAACTGTTGTCCCGATGAACATTTCCTGAAATAAAAAAAAACTTACCGGCCACAAGTGTGTCGGCGCACAATGCTTCGATGAGTCGAAGTAACGGGTTTGGCTCAGCTTTTTCCGAAAGTAAAACTTTGTCGTACGTTTTCTCAGTCGCCGCTTTGATCCATTTGTTGAGCTTGCGGACAACGAGGTTAGATGAAGGCTTTTACAGTGAGTGTGTGTTTGGTGTCAGATCAAGTGTTGATCTGCTGAACACAGCGCCTCAGCTCCTCCCCTCCTACCCCGGACTCCATCCTCCGCCTCGTGAACAAACTTGTGCGGAGACGTCAAGTCGTACGCATGGGCGGTTCTCGGCGAGGGGACAACAGCGGCCAGCGGCCCCCCGTAGCGCTGAGCTTGGCCCCCGTATGAAGAGTCTACAACAGGGGCGCCCACACTTTTTCGGCTTGTGATCTACTTTTAAAATGACCGAGTCAAAATGATCTACCAAGTGAGAATGGATGATAGGCTACCATCTATTTTTTTTAATGCCATGCGATCGACCGGTAGATCGCGATCGACGTATTGGGCACCCCTGGTCTACAATAATGATACACTTATTGAGTAATTATTTTGGCAACAGGAACGCGTTTTATATTTCATAAAAATGTATGACTGACTTTACTGAAACAAATGCCAATTATGGTATTTTACGTTTCGTTTTGTTTAGTGCGCTATTACTTTATATCCAGAACTAAACAACGAAATATTTTTAAAGTGGAATAGTGCATTCGTCTTTTGTTGAATGTGACCCTCTGACAAAACAACAGCTCCCCCATTTCATATGACCAGTGGTATAGAACCACCACTGGTCATATGAAATCTCATTTAAAACTAGTCAAGGTCTCCAAACAATAACACAAATATATCAGTCCAAACTTGTAGAGTTCATTGTTGTGGTACTCCGTGAAACAATTGCACACACTGCTTGACAGGCCTACAAGGGAGGAAATGAAGTGCACCTCTGGCACAGAACCTGCTTTTCAAATCCACTTGGAGCCAGGAATGAAACAGGAGACAGCTGCCAGACGGGCCCATTTCTGTTAAATGTCAATGATAACCACAGGCCTGTAGACGTTACCAGCTGACTACAAGCTGTAAAATGGCTTCCCTATAGGTCTAAATGGTTACCCAAATTATCGTTATTTAAATCAGTTAACATATACACTGTGGCTATGTAGAATTTCAGTGATAATAATCATCCTATGTTAAAACTGCGAGATCTTTTAGAACATACCAATATATATACCATATACAGTATCTCACAAAAGTGAGTACACCCCTCACAGTTCTGCAAATATTTAATTTTATCTTTCATGGGACAACACTGAAAAAATGACACTGATAGAATGTAAAGTAGTCAGCAAAATAACTCAACACAGCCATTAATGTCTAAACCGCTGGCAACAAAAGTGAGTACACCCCTATGCCCTCTTGGGCATGGAGTTCACCAGAGCTTCACAGGTTGCCACTGGAATCCTCTTCCACTCCCCCTACACCACCTCCATGACAACATCACGGACCTGGTGGACGTTAGAGACCTTGCGCTCCTCCACCTTCCGTTTGAGGATGCCCCACAGATGCTCAATAGGGTTTAGGTCTGGAGACAGGCTTGGCCAGTCCATCACCTTTGCCCTCAGCTTCTTTAGCAAGGCAGTGGTCGTCTTGGAGGTGTGTTTGGGGTCGTTATCATGTTGGAATACTGCCCTGCGGCCCCGTTTCCGAGGGGGGGGGATCATCATCTGCTTCAGTATGTCACAGTAGATGTTGGCATTCATGGTTCCTTCAATGAACTGTAGCTCCTCAGTGCCGGCAGCACTCATGCAGCCTCAGACCATGACACTCCCACCACCATGCTTGACTGTAGGTAAGACACGCTTGTCTTTGTACTCCTCACCTGGTTGCCACCACACACGCTTGACACCATCTGAACCAAATAAGTTTATCTTGATCTCATCAGACCACAGGACATGGTTCCAGTAATCCATGTCTTTAGTCTGCTTGTCAAACTGTTTGCAGGCTTTCTTGTGCGTCATCTTTAGAAGAGGTTTCCTTCTGGGACGACAGCCATGCAGACCAATTTGATGCAGTGTATGGTCTGAGCACTGACAGGCCGACCCCCCACCCCTTCAACCTCTGCAGCAATGCTGGCAGCACTCATACATCTATTTTCCAAAGACAACCTCTGGATATGACACAGAGCACGTGCAATCCACTTCTTTGGTCGACCATGGCGAGGCTGGTTCTGAGTGGAACCTGTCCTGTTAAACCGCTGTATGATCTTGGCCACCGTTCTGCAACTCAGTTTCAGGGTGTTGGCAATCTTCTTATAGCCTAGGCCATTGTTATGTAGAGCAATAATTCTTTTTTTCAGATCCTCAGAGAGTTCTTTGCTATGAGGTGCCATGTTGAACTTCCAGTGACCAGTATGAGAGAGTGTGAGAGAGGGATAACACCAAATTTAACACACCTGCTCCCCATTCAAACCTGAGACCTTATAACATTAACGAGTCACATGACACCAGGGAGGGAAAATTGCTAATTGGGCCCAATTTGGACATTTTCACTTAGGGGTGTACTCACTTTTGTTGCCAGCGGTTTAGACATGAATGGCTGTGTGTTGAGTTATTTTGAGGGGACAGTAAATTTGCACTGTTATACAAGCTGTACACTGACTACAGTGTATCAAAGTGTCATTTCTTCGGTGTTGTCCTATGAAAATATATAATTAAATAATTGCAGAAATGGGAGGGGTGTACTCACTTATGTGAGATACTGTATACAGTATATTGGAACTTAAATAGAATACATGTTAGCATGCAAGTGAAGCAAGATTCAATATTGTATTTTGCACAAAGGCCATCACAAATCACATAAAATTCAATGTCATACTTTATTTTGAAATTCCGGCAGCCCCCGGCACTGTTCCCCCACTGTCAACCTGTCCAGAAATGTCCAAGACTGAATCCTTTCCCCCCACTGACGGACACTCTGCCTTCTGTGAGGTCTGGTCCTGTTGTGGGTTCTGATTCATGGGCCTGAAATAAGGGTGGTAAATATAAAAACCACCGGCGGTTCCAAGCCCCATGGCAAAAGCCATCTGTGGGAACGTCAGTTTCTGGCGGAACATGTTCTCCCCCTCTGGTTATCGAGCCTTGGACGCTGGTGGCATCAAATCATACGGTGATCCTGGAAGAGTGGAACATGAAAGCTTGACAATGCAATCTAAGTGAAAGTGTACTCATCTACCATGAGTACTCTTTCACTTTGAAATAGTAGGTTTTCCTCCAAAATGAATAACGGTCATGCAATGTGTGCATATACCATATCCCTCCCTCCCTCACACACACACACACACACACACACACACACACACACACACACAGTCAAAACTACTTTAAATGTCATATGCATTGTGTTTGTAAATACAGACATAGAATATATAAAGTTCTTTGTCTACCAAAATTGGGGTTGAAAAAGAACCATTATTGTGAAAGAAATTGTATTTATAGAAAATACCAGTAGCCTCTTGGAACTATAGTCTGTCAAATATAGGTTGGGACTTAACTTAACATAGATACTACCCCAGTTGCATGAATTACGCTACGTTTAGATTTGTGGTTTATTGTCTCAATTCAAATGTTTTCCGAACTTACCGGAATTATTTGAAGTACGGAAGATGATATGACCCGCAATTCTAATACTTGGAAGAAAGCTTGTGTTCACGTTCGGCCAAGGGTTATAGGATGTAGCATGTCTGTCAAAACCAGGGACGACCGGAAGGTTAGTAGTGCTAATCTCGCGATAATAAAGATAGTAAAGATCTCGCGAGCGTGAATGCGTGTCATCTAAAGGTTTCAATAAATATCAATATCACATTGTGACATTAATCACATTTGTTGTGAGTCTGTTGCACATTAATAAGGAACCTATCAGGATGTGTTCCGTTCATCAACTGTAAATGCCCATATATGCGAAAATATACATACTATTTATATAACATTCAAATAATGGAAAGTAAATGATATGAAAGATATTTTCTGTTAACTAAAATAACTATACGATGAGATATTTTCAAAAATGTATACAATCTGTGTTTTGCTTTGTGACTATTATTGTGAAGGACATGAACGCATGTACCGGAAATACAGTATACAAGGAAGTGGACAACCTTTACACTCTGTTTTGGTTTGCGATTTCGGACATACGCTGATTTTATTTTTATTCTGTCATGTGTACCGGGCAATGATAGAACAGAACTAGTCAGTCTGAATTTGTACTTGCGTATTTTATTTTACATTTATATTGGCATGTAATACTGTCGATCCTTAGCCCATATGGCGCCTACTACCCCCTGCCAGTGTCGGAAATAAACATTTTGGTCCGACCATCTGACATTCTGTTTGGTTACTATTTAAAGCAGATTGTGCACATGACCAGTAGAGTAAAATTGTGATGGAGAACATCCGTGCGCGTTTTAGTTTCAGGGATAAAAATGAATCGGTCAAACTGCGAAAACGGAGATCCCAACTACACAACAATGCTTTTAATCATGGTGCGCAAGACACCTATTTTCCTAACAAGTCATCTATTAGTACCTATTGTTTTACGGATCATGATGCTCTTTTTCTATTCCACAGGCATGTTGAAATTCTTCAATATCACAGCGTTGTCTGTGCTCTTCAGACTTGTGAACTGCTTCCTGGTCCAAACCAGCTTTGTCCCTGATGAATATTGGCAGTCCTTAGAAGTTTCCCATTCCATGGTTTTTGAATATCCTTTTAATAAATTAGTCCCAGACTCCTGGTTAATCCTATGTTTAATCCTGGTCCAAATCCTATGTTTGTTGTTATAATGATGGTGAAAGAATAAACACTATTCTTACTCTATAACAACCTTGACCTATTGACCTGTTCACCTATGGCTATCTAACCTGGGAATGGCAGGCAGGGTTGAGAGGGTTCACCTACCCACTCTTCTTTGCTTCCATATACAAGATTTTGCACTTTATCAGCTCCGACTCGGTTATTGTATTGGCAAGTACAAAACACTTTGCTCCTTTTTGTAATGTTCGAGTGCTGTTTTGCATTGCTTACTGTATATTTTACAATAACTGGTGTGGTTTGCCTTGTAGATATGGTTTCCCAGAGTCATGCAAGCACTGCTTGCTTCATTGGCCGATGTCAAAATGTACTTCTTTATCCAATCAATGGAGCATCCTGATGTGGCAAAATGGACGGTAAAGTATGCTCTTCAAGAGACTTGACAATAATATCAAATGGATATGGATATGTTATTTACTATTTCATGGTTTCAGTACAAGGATGTGCAAGTTAACAACTCCTTGGTCTCCTCCTAGTATTTCTGCCAGCTCTGCTCCTGGTTCACCTGGTACTGCTGCACAAGGACCATGACCAACACCATGGAGACCACCCTCACGACCCTGGCCCTCACCTACTATCCCCTGCCAGGCTCTAAAACACACCACAGGTCAGACTCAGAGCCACCCTTCAAACCCTCTCTACATGGTCCCCCACCATCTTCTATGAATATATCAATTATTTTTTCAGGGGTTTTGTCTTTTCTGTTTCAGTAAAAAGTACTTGACGCTGGTCGCCATGGCAATTATTATCCGTCCCACTGCGCTGATAGTCTGGCTCCCTTTGGTTGCCAACCACTTGTTCTTCCTTGAAGAAGGCAAGCTGAGACTCATAAGTCACCGCTGCATTCCCATTGGGTTAGTGAGTCTCACTTGACCCACTCATACTCCCCCTGCTGGCTTCTTTCACCTTCAACATGCCCATGCACTGCCTTTCTGACCCACAGGGCTTTCACTTTAGTGAGTTCAACTTTAATTGACTGCCTGTTCTATGGCAAGGTAAACCCCCCCCCCCCCA
>OMOU01091508.1:0-24886 GCA_900312585.1 Malacocephalus occidentalis
AAACCGCCCCAGTGCATGCTGGAGGTCATGGTCTGATGTAGCCAACAGAACTACATCGTTTGCAAAGAGCAGGGATGCAATTCTGAGGTCCCCAAACTGGACACTCTCCTCACCTCGGCTACGCCTTGAGATTCTGTCCATGAAAATCACAAACAGAATTGGTGACAAGGGGCAACCTTGGCGGAGTCCAACACCCACTGAGAACGTGCTTGACTTTGTGCCGAGGATACGGACACATCTCTCACTTTGTTTGTACAAGGACCGAATAGCATGTACTAACGGCCCCGGCACCCCATACTCCCGCAGTACCCCCCACAGGATTTCCCAGGGGGCACGGTCATAAGCCTTCTCCAAGTCGACAAAGCACATGTAGACTGGATGAACTAACTCCCGTGCCCAACGTGGATCTATAACATATTAAATGGGTGAGAGGCATAATCTGCCTCACCACCTGCATCGCCAATTTCCCTTATCTCTAAAAATAGTGCATGCAAGGGTCAGAGTTAACAGACAGGTGCGCAGTTTTTTTTTCTTTGTGTGGAAAGTGTCGTATGCTGATTTCAGGCCCCATTTTGAGCATATGCTACGGTTATAAATGATAGCCCTGGACCTGTCGAGAGTTGAACCCATGTAGAACATACAGAAAATCGTTGCTTAGTGCGGCTGTGGGCCCCAGTGCCACCAGCGCAATGAAAATGTTCATGTAATACTGTTAAAATGTATATTTGATACTTTGAGCGGATGACAATTGCATTGTCAAGAAATATTCATTTAGATAATAAAAATGTGCCCAATATAATCTGACTTTCAAGATTCAAGATCTTGGAAAACCAGGAAAACCAACAGTATCATGTAGGATTGCTAAGTGGATGTCATCCAACACTGTGTAACACTGGTAACTCCAGGAAAATTACACAGCTGTGTCAAATTCGAGGCATTTTTACCGCTCCGCTCCCCTTGTCATTGCCTGTCAACGCTTACCACGCCCCTCGTAGCTCATAAAGGTTAAGGTTGGCTACTAAGCTACTTCATTTTTCGATCAGAAATTGTTTATTTGGCCTCTAGGTGGCTCTGATTAGTAATTAATCTCTGCAAACATACAGAAAAGCATACATCATACATCAAGCATACAAATTGCTCTTGCATCTTAAATCACCTCTCAGTAGAGACATTTTGGATGAAGTGGCTCCCTGTTCAAACTAACCTCCGTCAAATTACTCTCGGTTGCAAAGACTTCAAAACTGATTTTAACAATATGGTTAAGGATACGTGGGCTTCTTACTTTGCTAGCCTAATATCCCCCAGTAAACTAAATCTTACTTGACAACATTGTCATTGTTGTGCCCCTGATGTGCCTGTATTTTCAAATGAGGATTGCAGTAACTTTCTCACCTTCTTTGTGGATAATGTTAGAGATTTTAGGGCAAGCAACTAGAGGCCTATATCCAAGTTGCCTCTTATTTCCAAAATGTTAGCAAAAGTTGTTGCCAAACAGTTCACCGCTGTTCTGAATGCACACAACATTCTTGATAAGTTCTTCTCAGAGTCTCCAATGATATCATGATGTCCTCTGATGTGGGTGAATGCTGGTGATCGCAGTGATACTGGTGATCACTGCATTCTGATCGAAAGGCTTAGGTAGTTGGTGGGTGTCTCTGGGAGCGCCCTGGACTGGTTCTCCTCCTGCCTCTCGGATAGGAGTTTTTTTCTGTTGCTTGGTCCCTACATGTCTGCAACTGCTGCCTTATCCTGTGGTGTGCCCCAGAGTTCTGTTTTAGGTCCGATCTTATTTTCTTTGTATATGCTTCCCCTAGGACTGATTAATAGCAGGTTCAAAGGTGTCGCTTATCACTGCTATGCTGATGATATTCAGCTCTATTCTTGTCTGTCTCAACTGTCTGTTTTGCATGACTGTCTGATTGCCATTAAAGACTGGATGGCCAACAGTTTTCTGCAGCTTAAGGCAGACACGGCTGAGGTTCTTATTGCTTCAGACAGTATCGTTTCCAAGGTTGCTCAATGCATTGGGTCCCTTTCCTCAAAAGTACGTTTTCGACTTGGTGTTATGATTGATGAAGCTATGTACTTTGATCAACGCTGTGGGAATGTGTGGTGTATGTCTTAGTGGCTGGCTTAATTGGCCTCAACTGTCTGGGGGGGTGGGGCTGCAAGCCTGTAGTGCATTGGCTAATCAGTGCACCACAGGTTAAGTCAGCCATGTATGTGGCATTGTAGCACTGACTATGCTACAAACACATTAAGTCATAGTCCTGTATATGTTACGGCCATCTTAGAAACAATAATGACAATAATTGACAATAATTCAGGTCAGTTGTGTCACAAGCTGAGTTGGAGATGATTATTCATGCCTTTTTATCATCCCACCTGGACAGGCTGTTGACTAGGTCCAGCAGAACATCTCACATCACTCCCATCTTAGCTTCCTTACACTGGCTTCCTATCAAGTTTAGGATTCAATTTAAGATTCTTGTTGTTAAATATAGAACCTTGCATGGTCAGGCACCAGTTCACATCTGCAATTGAGCTTTTGAAATTGTGGCACCTACACTGCTGAATGCACTTCCACTGGACTGACTGTTCATCTGTTCAGACTGGCCTTTTTCTAGCCTCTTGTCTCTGTATTTCTGTTTGTTATGTCTTGTGTTTTTATGTTTTATTGTTACGATGGGATTGTCTTATTTTACTCCTGCGCAACACTTTGTGGCTTTGTCTGTGAAAAGTGCTATATAAATAAACTTTACTAAAATGTAAAGTTGGGGGCAGAAAATACAAACCTCCTGAAAACCCCTCATGCCCCCCTGTGGTGCCAGGCCTGGCTTCTCTCCAATACCCGCTGTGTATAACGCTGTGTTCTCTAAAGCTGCAGTCGAGGCTAATTCATTCATTTGACATCACTGAACAGCCACTGATGTGAATTTGCAGTCATTCGATTAAGTCAAGAACCACTGTTGACTATGCTGTTGTTGTATGGTATGCAGCACGCTATGATGTCTATAGTGTTCTAACAATTAACTTTTGCTGAGCACACTAGTAGTTCACCGTAACATACATGCATACAGAACTTCACCACATATCTTTCCCCACATCATGCATTGAGCTAAAAGCTAACTTAATTTACCTTGGCTGTAAAGTAAGGTGCGGTGGTCATGAATATGACTCAGAAGATCATGATTTTGTTTCTGCATGCTCTGCAGACAGGGTAACGATCTTCAATCAACTTTCCGTCAGCACTCTTGAAATAACCAAAATGCATCCAGTTTTAATCCTCTTAGATGGATTAAATTATCTGGAGTGCTGTCACCGCCTTCTGTCATATAGTCTGACATTGACTATTGGTTACTTTAGTTGATACTGGTCAGTTTTAGTGCCGTAATCAACCACAAAACTAAAACTGGTGGGTAAAACTGCTAGGAGTTTATTCCTCACAGCTTTTGGCTAAGCTTTGGCTGAGCTGAAGCCCCAGCTTACACTGTAAAAAAAGTATGCAAACTCATTGCCTCAGAAATATTAAATTAAGTAAACTTAAGATGCTGAGTTATATGTAGTTCAACGAATGCAAACTTTTAACGTTTTTGTAACTGAAAAGCCATGCTTTATGCCATGCTTTTTCATGTTGTGTGCACTGCTTGATACAAATTGAACCCTACTTAAATCAATCACTAACTAAAGTAAAACTTTAAGTTCTACTCACAATTTTTTTTTCTGGTTCATTTAAGTAAAACAAACTAATTTCGTTGACATGAGAGAATTAAGCTATAACAATTACAACACTTAATATTTGATCGATAAACACATTGTGGAAACTATAACAATCCCCTAAAAACAATCAATTGAGAATACTCATTGGATTGATTCAGCTGCAAATGTGGGCTGAACAATGAACAAAATATAAAACATTAGCTCAAACAACAAACTTTGATATTGAACTGCACAACATGTGGTTTGATATTGAATTCCAGAACAAAGCATTTAAAACCAATCAAACATTGTGTCCCAAACCGAGCATCGGTCGTAGGATTCCACACTACAATCACTCCCTGGGTTCTCCACGTATTTGTATGACAAAGAACTTCAACATGAAATTAAATTAAATTAAATTAAATTGGTCCAGACCCTCAAAGAACTCTCCCTCAAGATTCCTTCTGGCAATTCTGGTAAACTCAGCAAAAACCTGAAAAGGTAGAGCGGGGGAGTGGTAGGAAGATAACCAGCATAAGTAGACATAGATTGGATTTATAACAGTTGTACAAACTAGCAACCAATATAGCTTACAAGATATAAAGACAAGTTACACTTTTATCTTGCTAAAATATAATACTACTTTCAAACAAATCAGACTAGCGTAGATACTACTTTCTAACCAACACAAAATATTGATTTGTAGAAACACCTTCCAGGTACTATTTAGGAGAAAACATAGACGCTTACGTGTCTCTCTGTGAAGAGTGCTGGCCATCGTACAACCATGTACTGTACAGCAGGCTCCTGGTTTACTATCTCACGTCTGCATAGTCAGAATGTTTGGTCTATCATTTGTGAGATGAGAGTGCCATTTAGTCGTATTTTCTTCATTTCCTCCACAAGAACCAATGAAACAAGCCATTTTCAAGGCTTGTTTCGTTATGTCCTTGAGGCAAATTAGGCAGATAATTTGCTTCACCTCATTTTGGGCATTTTAGATTCTTGCTTGACGATTCTCCCTCTGGGTTGCCTTTACTTCTTTTACCCCCTTTGATGGCTACATCCTCACATCCGGCTTGCGAATCAGTGCTTGTGCAACACCACTGATGTCATCATTTTCAGGATAAGCTTTGAAACTGTACATTGTCTCAGCAAGCTTCTCAAGTATGTCATATTCCATATCTCTTGGTGGAGTCATACGTGTTCCATCTTTCAGAAAGGCAAGATCTCTTTGTCTAAGTCTGTATGCAACATCAACTGAGAAATTGGGTATCTCAAAGATACCTTATCAATGGTGATGTTCCAGAAGTCAGTGTCTGCTGTGCTGCAGTCACTGTCTGGTGTTATGCAGGGTGATGACAGGGCTGTTAATTGGAGAGTCACGAGAGGGATGACTTTCAGCTTAGCTCTTTCAGACAAATCTGTTATTTCAGTCAAATTGCAGAGGGCATGATTGAAGTCTTGATCTTCATACTGCAGTTTAAAGTCATACTGCAGTGACAGTTTCTCCTTCAGTTGCAATTCAGTAGTTCTTCAATGGAATCTGGTCTCTCATTTAAAGTTAACTTCGTGATATCATCTTCAGTGACAGCAACTCTCTTTGGTCCATTGTAGCAATGTCTATGATTACCACAATGCCACGTCTGTGGCTTTTCCTGTGTTCTTCCGGAATGACGGAGAGGATGGAGTTGCTTCCCAAAATAAATATATTTTAATAAAGAACAAAGCGCATTTAAAGGACAATGCTAGGCAATAGTACATGAAGTCAATGTATTCCACTGGGTTGCAGAGTGTAGAGAGGGGTCCAACAGAGGAGTCCTGGTGGAGTGTCTCCGGCGTCCCCAGTTATTAAATAGCATTTCGTTAATTGCACTCATTCGCTACAGCTGCATTACATTCCAGCCATTTTTTGCCGCTCCGCTCCCCCTATCATTGCCCGATATCACTAACCACACCCCTCATGGCTCACATCCATATTGATAACATCCTGAGAAAAAGAGAGAAATCCAACTTTTCAGTGTTTATATCACTCAGCATAATATGTGATATGTAAGTGTTACAAGCTGTTTGCCTCTCACTCTGTAAAGTGACAGGGGGAAAAGATCATTCAGGCCAGACAACTGGGTGATCAAGAGGGTGTCCAAATGACTGCTACAGAGCTCACATGCTCTAAGATGCTCATTATACCATAAGGTCATATGTCTGCAGACAAATATTAGGTCTGTATTGATCACCACAATCAAGCTCCAACCGAAATGCACTGTACTTAATGCCATCTATGCATACAGAAGACGCTACAAGGACTGTGTTCTGCTGTGCATTTTTGTGATAGAGACAGTTCTGCACATTTTCAGGAAATTAAGCAACCATCACAGACTTTACTTTATTTATTTCAACAGATGGCTTGAAAAAGGAGGTGGTAGCTAAATTGAATTTTCTGGTGTCTGGCAGCTAAATAAGGGCTATGTTCTTGAAATTGTGAGCGTGACGCACAACTTCAAAACACATTGTCCACACATCAGATAATGGACCAAAAGTTTTAATTCATTGAGGGTAGTGCTCAATGTAGTGGTGCTTTGGCCGTAGTTTTTTGTTCATTAAAACCTCCCAAGTTTCACCCCCCTCAGGAATGTGATGACCAGTCAGTAATAGCAGAAGTTCCTGTGGAGGAAGAGTTATTTGTGATGAGCTGGGGTTGGTTTGTTCTGTCTGAAAATGTATATGGAAACTTCTTAATGGCCAGATTCAGTGTTTCAAGTGGCCTTGTGCCTTCAAGCACACTTCAGCTGGAACAACGCCCTCCAGAAGATCATGAAAAAGGTCTGGCGGGAAACCATCAACAACATGAAAATGTTCCAAGTTGTCACTACGTGGGCAGCTTGTTTTCACACCATATTGTTGAGCCATGATAGAATCGTGCAATACATCTTGCACGTCTGTCGTTATTTTCTTTTGTTCTTGGTTGGAATGAGCCTGTCTGTAATTCCACGTGTCTCCTCTTGCTTGGCCATACAGAATCGATACATCTGACTAATTGTGAAGCTTTCAAAGCACCCTCTCAAATAATGGGCATCTAAATTGTCTGCTGCAACAAATAACACAGTGCCTTTTATGCTGGCTGAATTTGACCATAGCCATAGTCTTTGATGTTCTTGGCCTTGTAAAGCAAAGCAAGCTGAATGGAATGAAGAGAGGCGTGATATTTAGGGTGCAGATTGCCAAGTACCCAGTAGATGGCACATAGCTTATGTTTCTTTCTGGAGGTTCCCAAGGGGTTAGCCACCTCAAAATCATCGATGTACAAGCAAAGAGCAATCCTGAACTCTTCCTCTGTCAAGAGAGAATTGTCTGTAAAGTGGGAACCATCCCTGTGAGATTTGTATCCCTGTGACAAATTTGTCTCATGTGACATGGCCTTCTGCAAAATGTCTCCATTGCTTAGCAATGAAGAGAAGAGCGATATTTAGGGTGCCGATTGCCAAGTACTCAGTATTTGTTTATATACGCCTGGCACTGAACAAGACAGCAAAACGGTAGAAGGGTAGAATATATACTCACCAAATCAGCGTGTCAAGCACAAGAATCGCGGGAATACCGAGAAAAAAGACTACTGTGTCCACCTTCACCTGGGCTTGTTCCAGCATGTTCCAGAAAATGTTGGCACCAAGTCGATGAGCGCTGATCTGCGCATGTCTTAATGTTTTTGAAACGTTAACTTACTGTTTCTAAAATACTCCAACTCAATAAAATTGAGTCGGTCAACTTTTTCGATCCCAAGTAACTGATTTAAAATGAGTGTTAACAACAAGTTCATAAAAACTGAGTCAGGTGCACTAAGTATTTGTAATTCATTTGTATGTTAGTCTTGGCAGTGTAATTGTTATGGTTCGCTACTGCAGTATACAATAACGCCAATCAGTCTAGCATAGCCCTAAAGCCATCATTACAATGTGTTGTCATAATTGCTATCAAAGTGCACAAACTATAACAAATACGGTACGTTGAAATACCTCTAAATAAGCATTCTATCAATGGTGGATTACGGTTTGATGTACTGAAAGATGCTGATTAGACAGCATGATTATTACACCGGTGTGCCTTAGGCTGGTCACAGTAAAAGGCCACTCTAAAATGTGCAGTTTTATCACACACTCAAATATTATTTCATATTTTGTAAATTTTTATACTGACTTATACTGAATATTTTTAATTCGTGCTTGTCTTTTTTACTGTACATATTGTAAATATTCGGATGCTGATCCCTCCAATTTGTGTTATCAGTCTGAAGTATTCTTTTGCACATACCACTGGGCATCGTCACTTCTCATTTCACTGCATATTCTGTATGTGTATGTGACAAATAAACTTCGTGAATCTTTTTTTTGTGAGACTGTTAACTGGGGTACACAGGAACTTAGTTAACAGAAATTATATTGCGGTAGATGGGGATAACACTACAAATCGGGATCCTCTCTCAGCCTTGAGTAGGGTTTAATTAGGTTTGCTTAGGGTTAATTAGGTCTCATTCTTTTTCAGCATAGAATTGTTGAATCTAATTTCACCTTTACAGGTGGGAGGGACAAAAGAGGCGGACCTATTCTTACATTTCCTGCCAGGACCAATCATGATCGAGTGAAACAGGAAGACCTGAGCAGATTGGTTACTTACCTGTCAACTATACCCAGGTACCTATTGCTCTCCCTACCCTAAGCTCTCTACCTCCATCAATGTACTTTTTACTCTATTATGCCAAATAAACGAATCAAAATCTGGTGTCTTCCACCCTAGTGAGGAGGTGCGTGCACGAGGCTTCACGGTGGTGGTGGACATGCGGGGCTCCAAGTGGGAGAGTGTGAAGCCTCTTCTCCGCACACTCCAGGAGTCCTTTTCCACCCACATCCACTCCGCCCTCCTCATCAAACCGGACAACTTCTGGCAGAAACACAAGACCAACCTGGGCAGCGCAAAGCTCAGTTTCGAGGTGTGTGTGTGTGTGTGTGGTTGAGTGTCTGTGTGTTTGTGTGTGTGTGTGTGTGGGTGATATCAGTTGTATCTGTGTATGTATTCAGACCAGCCTGGTGTCGGTGGAGGGTTTGTCTCGGCTGATTGACCCCTCCCAGTTGACCTCTGACCTGGGTGGGTGTCTGGAATATGACCATGTGGAGTGGACGGAGCTCCGGCTGGGTCTAGAGGAGTTCTCCGGGGCGGCCAGTCAGCTTCTGTCCCAGCTAGAGCAGCTGGACACTGGGCTGGCCTGCGTCCCTGAGCCTGAGGATGTAGAGGAGGCCCGCAGGTACAGCCAGCAGCATGGGTACACCTATATACATAGTGTACACTTTATATAGAACTATACAGTGCATCCGGAAAGTATTCACAGTGCTTCACTTTTTCCACATCTAGTTATGTTACAGCCTTATTCCAAAATAGATTAGATTAAATTGTCTCAAGGCACAAATTTGGGCAAGGGTACAGAAAAATGTCTGCTGCTTTGAAGGTCCCAATGAGCACAGTGGCCTCCATCATCAAATGGAAGAAGTTCGGAAACACCAGGACTCTTCCTAGAGCTGGCCGGCCGTTTAAACTGAGCGATCGGGGGAGAAGGGCCTTAGTCAGGGAGGTGACCAAGAACCCGATGGTCACTCTGTCAGAGCTCCAGCGTTCCTCTGTGGAGAGAGGAGACCCTTCCAGAAGGACAACCATCTCTGCAGCAATCCACCAATCAGGCCTGTATTGTAGAGTGGCCAGACGGAAGCCACGCCTTAATAAAAGGCACATGGCAGCCCGCCTGGAGTTTGCCAAAATGCACCTGAAGGACTCTCAGACCATGAGAAACAAAATTCTCTGGTCTGATGAGACCAAAATTGAACTCTTTGGTGTGAATGCCAGGCGTCATGTATGGAGGAAACCAGGCACGTTTTTCATGTTGTCATTATGTGGTATTGTATGTAGAACTTTGAGGGAAAAAATGAATTTAATCCATTTTGGAATAAGGCTGTAACATAACAAAATGTGGAAAAAGTGAAGCGCTGTGAATACTTTCCGGATGCACTGTATAGTGCTCCACATGTTGGTATGCTTTATCTGACATCTGTATGACATGATTGACATCCTACAGAAGGGAGCACCCTAAAAGAGTGGGAGCATACTGCCCAAACTCATGTTTCTTTAAAATGGCCCTATTATACCACCAGGTGGGAGCGTGATTAGCCATTACAAGCGGTTTCAAAATTGTCATGTGACTAAAATTGTCTTTGTGACATGGTGACATCACAAGTAGGAGTGTCCACCTAGATATATCATGTCTACAAGCCTACGGAGTGGACAGTACCAACTAGTAAACTGGTCTAGTCCGCATTCTTCTAGGACGGTGGACATTCCCACTTGTGATGTCACCATGACACAGACATTTTTTGTCACAGGACAGTTTGACAACTTTGAAACGACTTGTAATGGCTAACACACATACCTGGTGATGTGAGTCCCCCTTTAAGCAAAACATATGTCCTCGGCACTGTTACCTGAGGAAGCCGGATCCCACAAGGATGCCAGCGATGTTGAGCAGGGCCACCCCGCTGTTCACCATGTTGGGGTTCTGCACGACGCCCAGAAGAACCACGGTCAGGAGCTCACCTGGTACACACGCACAGCATATAATATAATGCAATGAATACACACATACTATAGTGTGTGTGCGTGTGTGTGTGTGTGATAACAAACCTATGATATGAGGCACCAGGACCACAGCAGAGAAACACAGGAAGCGCAGGGTGTCTGGATGCATGCCCACCACCCTACCAGAACAACAGAGAGACTTGACCCGTGGAGTTCCGAGCATCAACCAACCAATCAATCTTCAAACTTTATTCATACAGTACAGTAAGTCATACATGGAATGCCAGAGTAACAAAACATAAAACATGTAGAAATATATTTAAATCTAATACAGTTAAGAACAAGAAAGGTGAAAAAAAAGTTTTCAGCAGTATTGTGATAAAGTCTTCCTTCAACCAATCATCTTTGTTATAAGTGGCCATACAGCAGCATGATATGTAAAAGCTGAAGCATCCCTAAAACACTCCTGTTCGGATGTATTAAATGATGCTGCCACACGCCAGGGGGCTCCTCCAATATAGGGACACCTGTGGCTGTTGAATAAACAGCTAAATGACTGCTGACAGAGCCTGAGCGTGTTTGATGTTGGTTAAACTTGTGTGCACTGATTAGTCAATGCACCTCAGGTGTTCAGCCCCACCCAACACCAGACTCTAACAGGGCCAGGTGAGGCTGTTTAAACTAGCCACCAACCACACGCACAGTATCCTCGGACCCCAAGATTTGAGCCAATAATGCTTTTTTCTCCTTTTTTTCCCAATGATGTTTTGGAATGCAGCTGGAGACTCCGCAAACTCAAGTAGTGCATACTACCATCCATCTCCCAGGGCCTACCAGTAGAGGAACCATCCATCTCCCAGGGCCTACAAGTAGAGGAACCATCCATCTCCCAGAGCCTACCAGTAGAGGAACCATCAATCACCCAGGGCCTACCAGTAGAGGAACCCTCCAGAAAAAGAGTCAGTGCTGTATTTCTTAGCCATTCCTGTTGTCGTCAGATGGACCTACTTGTCACCATTGAGGACATCAAACTCTCCCCTGCACTGACTGCAAGGAACCTTGGCTTGGTTCTGGATGACCAGCTGTGCTGCAACGCCAACATCACCTCTGTGGCCTGATCTTGTAGAATTGCTCTCTACAACATCCACAGAATCCGACCCTTCCTTACACATGAAGCAGCATGGATTTTGGTCCAAGTGCTCGCCATCACTCGCCTCGACTACTGCAACTCTCTCCTGGCTGGACTCCGTGCGCAATCAAACCCTTACAACGCATCCAGAATGCAGTACCGTGCTTGGTGTTCAACTTACCAAAATTCTCCCATGTAACCCCCCCTCTTCCGCGCCTTTCACTGGCTCCTGGTAATCGCTTTCATTAGATTCAAGACACTGGTACTGGCCTACAAGGCTGGTAGCGGAACTGCCCCAGCCCATGGTCTCCGCTCAACAACTTCGGCTAGACGACTGGTACCACCTTCACAAAGAACAGGCAAACATCGCTCTGCCAAGTCCCAACTCTTCTCTGTTCTGGCACCGCAGTGGTGGAATGAGCACCCGGCTAATCAGGATGACAGAGTTGCTCACCAGCTTCCGCAAGAGACTCAAAACCCACCTGTTCAGAGTTCACCTGGACTCTGCATAACCCCCTTCCCCCACTGTCTTACCTCTCTTAAACCCTAGCACGAACTTGCATGTTTGTACGTCTTGGCATTGTATATGATCTTAGATGTTGGTAATGCACTCAGAATGGCACCACAAACCTGCTCTGCTGCTTTCTGTACCACAGTGATATATTGCTGTTTCCTTCAACAAATGTAGTCTTTGTTACTCGCTTTGGATAAAAGCGCCCCTAAATGTACATTTCCCAGTGTCTACCAGTAGAGGAGCCCTCCATTTCCCAGTGCCTACCAGTAGCGGAACCCTCCATCTCCCAGGGCCTACCAGTAGAGGAACCCTGCTGCCCTCCATCTCCATTGCCTACCAGTAAAGGAAGGAGGTGAAGATGAAGACACTGAGGATGCTGAAGGGCAGGATGTGGAAGACGTAGGCCAGGAACATCTGCCACTTGCTGTAGAGGCCGTCCTGGCTCTCCTGGTCGCCAATGGCCCGCATGGCTGTGACTGAGAGCAGAGATATATGCAGCATTTACATGACACACTGTACCACTCATGTGCACCATCACGTACCTGACAACTTTACTACGTGACTACTGTGCTTTTCATTGTAAACATTTTTTTTTTCAAATGCTTGACAATAAAAAAGTAGACAAAGATTATTACAGATTATCGTTAATTCAATCAATAATATTGAAGTAAGGGAAGAGAGAAGATGCATCATGATGTCTTTAAAAATGTCGAGAACAAGCCAATGGGGTCAAATGTCGGCTGGCGATAGAGAGAGAGAGGCAAATAGGGCGTGGGCTGCGTTTGAATCGTCAAAAATATAGGGCCCTCGTGAGGTCAAGGAAAGATGGAAAGAATCCGGCTCCACTGACACTAAGATACGTCATTATCATTATTACTAACAGTTCAATGTCATTATGCGAAGGCGCATGCTATGGATGTGGGTCTGCTGTGGTGAAACTACAGTCATCCAACGATGGACTACCATGACTGCCACGTAGGTATTTCTGGGTCATTCACTCAGTAAAGAAACTTCCTCATCAAACAAGACTATTCAAACACAGCCTGCACTTGGCTTCAGTAGCATTGCGGGGATGACCAGCTAATGAAACTAACATCCATCTATGACTCTGAAACTATGTTGCAATGTATAAGATAAATATAACTCAACATGCTAGCATGTTACACTTGTTACTGCTATTGATTCTTTTATTTATTTCATCATTTAAACTGAAAATGTCATCTATAAAACCCTATATATGTACAATCTAATCAAATATATTTTTTATAGTTTGATGTGTATTTTGTGTCCATTTCCATACATGTGTAATTATGTACTTCGGGCTGTCTAAGATTGTATGGTTACGATCGGCCATGACACACCATATACACAGAGATAGTATCGTAGGCAAAGCAGATAGGTTTGTTGGGAAGAGGTTACTTAAGTTCATTGACCTCAGGTTTCTACCAGGACAGATCATGGAAAATGGACACTTGGGCAAAGAGGTTTCTACAGTGTTTTTGTTGAGACAGGGTTAGTAGAATAATTTCTTGAAATGATATGTTCATGAGTATGTGAATATACTTTTTGGGGAAATGGGAAAACTGGGTGCATATTAAACTGTCAATTGCTACATAGTTAAATTCATTGAAATAAGATTTAAATATGCATGTAGTGTGCTCATTAGTTCTATAGGACAGATATATTTATGCATCTTGTGTACAGCTTTGGCCATCCAACAAATGGAATGAATCTGCATAGACCCTGTCTACATCATCTGCGGTTTAGTAGAACCGTGCAATATATAATATATCATGCTGTCACGTTCTGTCCCTGTACCCCTCAAGTGAGATTCTGTGTTGGGTTTTTTGCACCGCCTGCTGGACATTTGCGTCTTTATTTCCCACTTGTGTTTGTTGTGTTCCGTCTCTACCCCCACTGTCTTAGTGTAGCTCCTTCCTTGCATGTTTTCCCCTGATGTTCTAGTTTAGTTGTTTCATGTTTTATCTTCTGTTCTGTTCCCCATGTGTTAGTCTGTCTGGTTATTCATGTATTCTGTTTCTCATGTTCCTTTGTGTCCCTGCTCCTCCCCTGTAGCTGTCTGCCATTTTGTCGTCTGTTCTGTTAATTCCTGCTTTGTGTTGACGCCAACCCTTGATTGTTCACACCTGTGTCCCCTGCCCCTGATTAGTTTTATCCCCATTTAACCTGCCCCAATCCTGTGTTCATTGTCAGATCCTTGTTGTTTTTCTTGTGGATATGTTATGGAGTCTTGTTGTTCTTCTTCCAGTTGTTATTCCTGCCTGCACACATTTTTTGAATTAAATAATTTAAGTTACTCTGCTGCCTGCAATTGGGTCCTTCCCCACCTACCTCGCCTACCACACGCTTGACACATACTGGGTCTGCTGATGACAACTGGGTTAAGCAGGCTGCACACCTGCAGTGCATTGGATAATCAATGCCCACAGGTTAAATCAGCACACACACCACCTGCACTCTTTTCATTCATTCTACAAAACTCTGCAATAAACCGGATGACGCAACATTCAACGCGCAACTGCCTGTGTCCTTCGAGTGGAGGAGTTTAGCAGCAGGTGGTCACTGAATGGTTCAATCGCATAGTATGGTGTCATGGTGTGTGTGGGTGGCACTCACAGAGCGCCACGGCGTTGAGCATGCCGGTGTAGGGCGAAGCCCCTACCGCCTGGTAGATGATGCCGATGCGGTCCTGCACCGCCCCCTTGGTGACGTCATCGTCCAAGTGCACAACGAAGAAGACGATGAAGAGGCCGTAGATCAGGTTCTGGGACAGACGCATCACAACCCCCATCCTGTCCCGGGACAGGTTACGCATGGTGCGCCTACATACACACACACACACACATGTATATATACATAGGCATACGCATACACACACACACACACAGTATTGTTTACGTGTATTTGTATTGCTGTGCATAAAGAATACAAAAAGGTAACTAACGGTCATGCCACCCGCTATAAATACCGACCTCTCTCACACACACATGAATATACACAGAGGTTGTATCTATACAGTAGGTTAATAGAAAGGCCCGGGGAATGCACTATGAACTCTGAGATAAAGTGAGTATGAGATACAACTTTGTACAACAACATGGCGAAAACAGACGATTTTACTCCTGTTTTTCCAAGATTGCGGTCTTATGTTAGGAACAGTGCCAAAATGGCATAGATTATGATGTTGACGATGATATAAGGCAAATTACGACATTTAAAACTAAAAACTACAAAAAATTGGGGTTCAATGACCTCTTAAGTTCATTGACCGCTTCTGTCATGTCTAACCGACAGAAAATGACACACTGGCAGAGTCTCTTCATGATTACAATCATGAATAGAAATTCATAAGAATATCAATATGTATAGTCCTATATTCAATATATCCTTACCAATGTGATAACCCATTGAGCAATAATCAAATATAATTGAACATTTAGCATATTTGGCAATTATTTTGGCTTTATAGGTATAACACCGAGATCATTATGGCAACTGCTCAACAAAAAGGCGCTTAACACTTCAAATCTAACCGAATCAAACCTTTATGCTCTTTTGAAGAGGATCATATCATTAAACATTACAACAACCAGAAAGCCTCTTGCAACATGCCCATTCATGCATCACATACATGCAGGAACACAGCATGGACATTTCATAACATTGGGATTTCATAAAAAGTGAACAAAGGTAGTAAGACACTTATTGTCTATTATAAGCCCATAAACGACTCTAATTTCACCCTGGTCTCCAAAGGGGAGACCACAGATGTAGGGCGAAAAGCTTGGTAAACATAGAGAACTGACCGAAAGAGCACTCCAAGTTTGGCCACACCATTGGGAGTCTCTTTGCTCTTAAAGGGAATGGCCACCTTGTTGCTACTCTGGAGGCTCTGCTCGATCTTTCCCAGCATGCTCTGGTAGATGGCCGAGCCTTGATAGGAGGAAGTGATGTCATGCATGCGGCTGAACGTGGCCGCCTCCCTCTCGGTGCTGCGCGTGTCCACCGAGGTGAGGTCAACTGTCAAACACAACCGAACATCACACCGCAAACAACAATCAAGACAAAATTACTAACAGTTCAATGTTTTAAAAGAAATATTCCAGTATGGAGTACAGATATGAGGATGGGAGGTATTATTTCAAAGCTCCTCAGCACAGCCAATAGAGGGAATACATGCCATAGATGTCAAAGGGATTGCAGTACTCTGGACACTCGTATCCACACTGGCTGAAGAAGTCCACCATCTCCCCTGGCTGACCACAGAACACCAGCTCTCCATGGCTCATTATGGCTATCCTACTGAAGACCTGCACACACACCCACATGCACACCGTTTTTAGATTCAAGTTTTGACCATGAATATGCTATTTTATTTTGTATTTGTTGACAACTCATCTGAAACAAACCTTAAAGAGCTCTGATCGTGGTTGGTGGATGGTTACTATGACGATGCGGTCTCTCCTGGCCAGCTCTGCCAGCAGTACCACGATCTGATTGGCTGTCATGCTGTCCAGCCCCGTAGTTGGCTCATCCAATAGGATCACCTCTGCAATGACATCATCCCAATGACACGCATTAGCCTTAGAGATGATGTGACACATCAGGGGTTATTCAGAACAGCATGAACCAGAAGAACATTAAAAACGTGCATTTCAAACTTTGGAAAGGTTTAATATACGTTTATATTAAGTGGCACAAGCACCTTGGCGGACGAAACTTTACTCGTTAAGATAAGCAAGTTTCTTTTTTTTGTTAATTACACTAATTAGGACAATCAAAAGATTGCCTCTTTACATTATGAGGCAGTGTGGAATTAGCTCATGCTTTAATTGTAAGATTAATTCATTTCTTGGTTGATTGAAGAGGCAGCGAATAGAAACGCCTCATTGCTGTTGAGTGTGTGTGTGTGTGTCTGCGCGCACATGTGTTATCAGGGCTGTTCCCCAGAGAGATTGAAGGGTCTCAAACCTTATTCAGGATTATACTGGCAAGGCACACACACACACACATACACACACACACTGGGACTTATTTCAAACTGGTGTGTGATAACCTGCTTTTCATTAGCCTCTTTCATATCCTCTCCTGAGGTCTCAGTTCACTTTGCTCTGCAAACTTGGCTAACTCTGTTACAGCTGATATGCTACGAGACAGTAAGGGGCTAACTCTGTTACAGCTGATATGCTACGAGACAGTAAGGGGCTAACTCTGTTACAGCTGATATGCTACGAGACAGTAAGGGGCTAACTCTGTTACAGCTGATATGCTACTAGACAGTAAGGGGCTAACTCTGTTACAGCTGATATGCTACTAGACAGTAAGGGGCTAACTCTGTTACAGCTGATATGCTACTAGACAGTAAGGGGCTAACTCTGTTACAGCTGATATGCTACTAGACAGTAAGGGGCTAACTCTGTTACAGCTGATATGCTACTAGACAGTAAGGGGCTAACTCTGTTACAGCTGATATGCTACTAGACAGTAATGGGCTAACTCTGTTACAGCTGATATGTTAGTAGACAGTAAGGGGCTAACTCTGTTACAGCTAATGCTACGCAACATGCATGTGTGTATGTATTGGGGCAGTCCCTGCAATACTCACTGGGGTCCTGAAGCAGCTGGGAGGCGATAGAGACCCTCCTCCTCTCCCCCCCAGAGATGCCAGGGAAGACCTGCCCTCCGATCACACTGTGGCCCACGTGGGTCAGGCTCAGCTCTGACATCACCGCTGACACCTGCAGTGAAGAATAAGGCCTGAGAATCAAACCCTCTGACCTGCCTGTCCTGCCCTTTGACCTGCGAACTGCAGTTGAACTCAATCACCCCGAATATTAAACTGATAGAAGCTGTCTGACCTTCTTCTTGATGGCCTCAACCGAGTGTCTGCGCAGCGCCAGCTGGGCCGTGTACATCAGCGTCTCCTCCACCGTCAAGTAGCTCAGCAGGTTGTCACTCTGGTGTAGAGACACAGAGGGAGGAGAACGAGAGAGAGAGTCCACCTCTGTACTAACATACATCGTCCTGTGATGCACCTGGACACATCGTCAGTGGTGTTTCCCGGGTTCCTCTGGTGTTTCTTCAGGTCTTTTAACAGTCAGACGCCCAGGCGACCCAGCCGGGGTTGATCATATCAGTGATGTTCTTGTGTTATTAAGAATTCAAAGCAATACTTTATTACAGTTGCATGTGTGTGTGTGTTTGTGTCTGTTACCTGCAGGACATAGGAGAAACAGTCCTGGTACTGCTCTGGTTTTAACTTCCTGCCGTTAATGAAGACGTCACCAGACAGTGAGCCTGAGTGTCCAATCCTGCCTGCAATGGCATCTAGCAAAGTGGTCTTCCCTGAGCCTGTAACACACACATACATACACACACACACACACACACACACACATACACACACATACATACACACACATACAGGCTTGAAAAAAACGTTAATAGCGTGACTGATATTTCATATATTTTCTATATCAATATTTGTGAATTGCTTCATCAAAACAATTACACTATTAACTATTTATACTTTACAGCACATTTTCACAGTTGGAATTCATGGTGTACATCATGAGTCAAGTCGTATAATTATTGGCAGCAATGATGGGTCGTCGTCACCTGAGTTGCCCAGGATACCCAGGATCTCTCCACTATTCACGTGGAAGGAGACCTCGTTGAGAATCTGTCGAGTCCACCGCTTTCTGTACGAAGGCAAGTCCCACCATGGTCCGACACGTTCGCTGCAACACACACACGCACGCACGCACGCACGCACACACACACACACACACACACACACGCAATTGCATCTAATCTAATACTACTTCATTTATCAATACAAAGTTAACAAGGTAGGCTGTACAAATAGTCAGTAGTATAGTTCCAGACCCCGCCACTCACCTGGCCGTGTAGGACACGTTGCTGACACTCAGGCTGCAAGAGGCCGCGGGGGTCTGGTCCTCTTTCTTCTGCGACAGGACCCTGAAAGACTCCTGGGTCCTGCGCCCGTCCCCCGGCCTGTCCTCCACCGAGAAAAACGTACTCATCTCTCCGTCGGCCTGTGTGTGTGTGTGTGTCAGTCAAGTGACGGTTTAATGCGTAGCCTATGTTAGGGGTAAATCTTGCGCCGATCCACACCTAAAACACCCCCTTCCGTGGTCAGTATTCTAGTGTCTAGATGTGCGTAACTGCTCCCTAAGCGGCGTTTTTCCAAATGTATTTTCCCAGGCCATGTGTTGCGTCACCCCCGAGAACTTTGATCTCGAGTTGTATAAAGAAGAGCGTGTCTAGCCCACTATGCCTTGATGTGACAGGCTGCATGGGTTCACGTCACACACACACACATACACACAGTAATCGTCCCAGAGCATCGTGAACGACACGCATGGCCAGAACTATAGTTCAGTCAGGAGACTGAACTACGGGCGATGCGATCGTCCCCTAACCGGTGGAGCAATCAAGGGTGTTTGGTCTGGGATGGAGTGACACCACCAAGCCTGAATTACGGGAGAGGAAAGGAAAAGACAGGTCCAAGATATCAATTGGCCTATTCTTCTTCGTGTAGATAGAGGAGAGAGCGGCTACGGGGAGAGCAGGGGACCATAGAGGAGACGAGGGTGCAGGGGAGAGGTGGGCTTTGACCACAGCGTCTCCATCGATCGGCAGCAGGACGCAGAGATGAAGCGCACTCCCGGCTCCGGGGTGAAGGTCAGTGGCTCTATACGAGGTTAACTGAGAGGACATGGTCGCACGGTAACATACAGCACCACAGCATGCCCCGCTAGGATGTTCGCAGATAGCAGTCAGTCGAGTTTCCTCTACCTTACAAGCTGACATCTGCAAGCAAGTCAATTTCCATTAAAAAAAACACACAGAGAAAACAAAGAGTAAAAGGAAACAAATAGGCAATTTAACTCAAACTAATTTAAACGTTACATTATTGCTATGTAGCCTATATGGGTGGACACCAAAACTATGTTCCCTACCAAGTGCTAATATAATAAACAAAGTGTATTAACTAGTACTAGTACTGGTAGTATAACACACCAACTAGTACTGGGAGTTTAGTTTAGCACATAATTGGACATTTCGCTTTTATTGAAGCGTTTTTCTGTACTTTGCTGCTGTTTTTTGTATTTCATTTTGCAAGAAGAATCTGACTGGAATGGACTCTGGACAGTTGACTTGTTGGTTTACAAACACACACACGCGCACGCACGCACGCACGCACGCAATTAAAGTAGTCCAATATGTCCAATAATGGTAGATAAGGATCAGCTGCCCAGTGCGCTGTTAGTATAATGTATTTCTAAAGTCATTTTTATTATGGACGTCATATCAAGAGGGTATCAGCCTGTATCAGTGGATAGGAGGCAATGTTCAGATGTCATGTTTCATTGTTCAGCTGAAGACATGAGTGTGTGTGTGTGCATGTATATACTATATATATATGTATGTATATGTGTGGATAATATATATGTATATGTGTGTATATATGTGTGTATATACATATATATATATATAGATATACATAATATATGTGTATGTGTGTGTGCTCTCCCTCCAGGACACTGTGCTGTTCTCCAGCAGGGAAGAGGACAGCTCTCTGTACTTCACCTACAGCGGAGGGCAGACAAAGCTGGAGGTGACCAACCTGCACTACGAGGTAACTACAGGTCATCCTGCTGCTAATCACCCTCACCTGCTCACCTGACATGCATACTCCCGCCACGCCCTGGAAGCCTATAAAGGGGCTCCTCGTGGACGGCCAGACCTATCTCCGCACTATTTGTTCGCCAGTGTCAGCGGTGGAGAAAGATCTGAACCCATGATCATATAATCACAGCTGGCTTTGATGGAACATTTGCATGTGGGGAGGCAAATCCTGGCATTAAAATAGCTAAATCCCCACAAATGAAAACACAACAAGTTGTTTTACTGTTTCACGTAGCGAAAAGGTAACACACGGATAGTCAGCCAATGGCAGACTTCCCAGTAGCTTACATCCTGTCAGCCAGATGAGCCTGAGCCCTGGGCTAACATATTCACGCTAGCTTATTTTGAAGTGGGCTAGCACCAACATTAGCCTGAGGCTAAGGACTGTTCGAGGCTTACTCCAGAAATCACTTAAAAACATGAAGCATGAAATAGCTGGATCCACTCCCCCATCAGCTTACATGGAACACCGGTGGAAACCGTCAGTTGTTTCAGTTTCTTGGAACTACAGATCTCTGATGACCTAGCATGGACCCACAACACGGGGGTCATGCTCAAGGCATGCCAGCACCTCCACCCCCTACGGTGCCTCAGGAAATGCAGCATCAGCACCCAATGGCTTGGGAATGTTTACCGTGGCACCATAGAGAATGTTGTGTTGGGTGGTGTCACCGTGTGGTATGGTGATACCACTGCACAGGACAGGAAAGCCATCCAGAGGGTCGTCAGGACGGTGGAAAAGATCATGGGGTGTGCACGTCCATTCATCAAGGAGATCGTTCAGACCAGGTGTCGGCAAAAAGGCCAGCTCCATCATACAACTATCATGGGCACCGACTGTTCTCCCCCCAATCGTATTCTAACCAGGACAAGCAGGTTCAAGAACAGTTTCTACCCACAGGCAGTGTGCCGACTGAACTGTTAATCGCGCAATTACTTACAATTGAACTCGGAAGTCGGCGACATAGCATGTAGGCAGACAGTCACTGTACTGTACTGCACTGTCAAAGTCAAGTGTCCCAGGGACATTCTGTACAGTGGAACTCTTAACAGTACGTAGGAAGCAGGCAGAAAACAACAAGAGAAAAACATTTCTGTACATACATATATAGAACAATATAGATACATTGATAACACAATAAATATTATAAAGGCACAATATATACAATAAAGATTACATAAAGTGTAGAGTGGGGTATATATGGGGAGCAGTGCAAGTGTCTGACGGTGGTACAAAAGTCAACGGGCACATCGTAAGACGGTGTTGTGCAGAATCTGCAGAGAATATACTGAATCTACAGTCCATATAAGAATATACAGAATCTACAGTGCAGCCTATGTATATATATATGGTGTACGCTATACATTGAGGTCTTCACCACCCTCTGGAGGGCCTTGCGATCAGCAGCAGAGCAGCTACCAAACCAGGCAGTAATGCAGCCAGAGAGGATGCTCTCAATGGTGCACCAATAAAAGTTAGTGAGAGTTTTTGCAGACATGCCAAACTTCTTGAGTCTCCTGAGAAAGTAAAGGCGCTTTTGGACAGTTTTTACAGCCAAGCCCTATGCTGCTTGACTGTTAAGCCCACTTGATCATTTATCATTATAATGTATCATTATATGTTGCTGTTTCTATTTAGTTTTTATGATGCTATTATTATTATTCCATTCCACATGGCAATGAAGAATGTTTACTTTTATTCTACGATTAATGGACTATTCACTTGAATCATGCTGTGTGTGTGTGTGTGTGCGCACGCTCCCAGGTAGACACAGCTGCACAAATCCCCTGGTACGAGCGTCTGTCGGAGTTCAAGTTGCCGTGGGAGATGCATGGCGAGAAGCAGACAGCCATCAGTAACCTCAACCTGCGCGTCCACAGCGGACAGATGCTGGCCGTCATCGGGAGCTCAGGTAAACACACACACACACACACACAGGGCTGACTAGGGCTAACCGTGGGGGACATACAGCAAAAACTAGGGCCACAGACGCTCACCGTCAGACTGACAGTGTTGCTCTCAGCAGGACGCTGTCCAGGGTGCTGTTCTGTAGCCCTCTGTGGACAAACACATGCACACACACACACAGGCACGCATGCACACACGCATGCACACACATATATACACACACACACACACACAGACAAGTTGAATGATATGTGAATATGGGATGTCCATCTTTGCTATTGTCATCATCTTTGCATCTCCTCAGTGGACATTACAAACAGAAAGAAACCATTTGTTCCAAGTGTCCATGAGTCCCACCAACAGTATGTGCATGTGTGTGTGTGTGTGTGTGCTCCCTCCGCCAGGGTGTGGCAAGACATCCCTGCTGGACATCATCACGTGCCGGGACGAGGGGGGCCAGGTGCGACAGGGCCAGGTGCTGATCAACGGGACCCCTTGCACCCCGCAGCTGGTGCGGAGGAGCATCGCCCACGTCCGTCAGGATGACCGCCTGCTGCCCCACCTCACCGTCCGCGAGACCCTGGCCTTTGTGGCCAAGCTGAGGCTGCCCATGCACTTCAGCCAGGCGCAGAGAGACCAGCGGGTAAGGAGGACGCTGTAACGTGTCGTACAGGTCGGTAGGATCCAAACGCACGACCAGCAGACAGACAACGTGTCAGGCAAGTTCTTTTACTTCATCGTTTAAGCAGACGAGGTCCAAACTGGGAGATCAGTCAAACAGGTCATCAAAAACCGACAAGGGGACGGCAGGAAATCCAAAATCCAGTAGCAGGCAGGCAGGGTCAGAAACAAACAAGAATCACGGGAGTGCTTGGTGCAACCCACAAGACTGGCGGGGAACAAAGGGAAGTGGGCTGGTATATATACTGAGGAGTCAACGAGGTGATTAGCTACAGGTGAGGCAGAGGGGAGTGGCTGGATCTGAAATGACATGAGAGTTAGTCCATCCATCCATCCATCCATTCTCTTCCGCTTATCCGGGGCCGGGTCGCGGAGGCAGCAGGCTAAGCAGGACTCTCCAAGTGCCCTTCTCCCCAGCGACGCTTTCTAGTTCCTCCTGGGGGATCCCGAGGCGTTCCCAGGCCAGATGAGATATATAATCCCTCCAGCAGGTTCTGGGTCTGCCCCGGGGTCTCCTCCCAGTCGGACGTGCCCGGAAGACCTCTAAAGGCCCGGGAGGCATCCTGGAGCAGCGGCTCTACTCCGAGCTCCCTCCGGATGTCTGAGATCCTCACCTTATCTCTAAGGCTGAGCCCAGCCACACTCCGGAGGAAACTCATTTCGGCCGCTTGTATCCGCATCCCAACCGCTTCACACTCGGCTGCAAACCGGCCTAGTGCATGCTGGAGGTCACGTTCTGATGTAGCCAACAGAACTACATCGTCTGCAAAGAGCAGGGATGCAATTCTGAGATCCCCAAACCGGACACACGCCTCACCTCCGCTACGCCTTGAGATTCTGTCCATGAAAATCACAAACAGAATTGGTGACAAGGGGCAAACTTGGTGGAGTCTAACACCCACTGAGAACGTGCTTGATTTTGTGCAAGTACACCAGCTCTCACTTTGTTTGTACAGGGACCGAATGGCGCGTACTAACGGCCCCGGCACCCCATACTCACGCAGTACCCCCCACAGGATTTCGGTCATAAGCCTTCTCCAAGTCCACAAAGCACATGTAGACTGGATGAGCAAACTCCCATGCCCCTCCCAGCAACCCTGCAAGGGTAAAGAGCTGGTCCACTGTTCCACGGCCAGGACGGAAGCCACATTGCTCCTCCTGAATTTGAGGTTCGACAATCGGCCGGAGCCTCCTATCCAGCACCCTGGAATAAGCTTTCCCGGGGAGGCTGAGCAGTGTGATCCCCCGATAGTTGGAGCACACCCTCCGGTCCCCCTTTTTGAAAATGGGGACCACCACCCCGGTCCGCCACGCCACAGGTACTGTCCCCGACCCCCACGCGACATTGAATAGGCGTGTCAGCCACGACAGCCCCACAATGTCCAGAGCCTTCAGCATCTCAGGGCGAATTTCATCCACACCTGGCGCCTTGCCACCGGAGAGCTGTTTGACTACTTCGGCGACCTCTTGCAAGGATATGGGTGAGCCTCCCCCCGAGGCTTCGAACTCTGCCTCTTCCCCAGAGGGCATGTTGTTCGGGTTCAGGAGTTCCTCAAAGTGTTCTTTCCACCGCCCGACAACATCCTCAGTCTGGGTCAGCAGT
>OMOU01091517.1:0-11960 GCA_900312585.1 Malacocephalus occidentalis
GGTTTTAATTCCAAAATGAGACAAAAGCGAGAAGGAAAACTAGTTGGCGTAGCATCAGTCTTGTTGGAGTATCATCTGGCGCCGACATGAAGTCTGAGCCAGGCTTAAGTAGGAGCCAGATTATCAACGAGGTTCAGGTGTGCATCGTAGCCCTGCCTGGCCCCGCCCCCGTACCGGTGCCTGCAGGAAATTAAAGAGACAACACAACCCACACACCCAGTGCACAAACACACATACATGACAGAAAAAGCAGACTTGCACAAATTGTTTGATTCAAAATCTGTTCAAGGCACAGCAGTAGTTTCCGCAGGTCACAGCATTGCAACCTACTTGACAGCAGTTGTAATTTGCTTTTAAATGTGTTTGAACTGGTCATGTACATATGTATCCTTACCCTGCGACTCTAAATTAAACTCATTGAGCAGACCAGTGAGATCTGTCAGGAATGCAAAATCCAAAAGCCACTAGTAGTCCTCTAGCTGTGCGTATTCTTTGTGTTATGAAAGCTGCAGAAAATCTTTGATTTCAGGGAACAACTCACCAACGCAGACAATAAAGTTGAATCTAATCTAATATGCACTGTAGATTCCTTATATTCTCTGCAGATTTTACATTTGCAAATTTTCTTTGTACCACCATCAGACATTTGCATTTCATTGTACGAATATGCGTGCAATGACAATAAAGTTGAATAATCTAATCTAATGACACAAACACAACAGGTGTGTTTGCCATGTAAGCACACACAAAAACAGGTATAAATCCATGCTGGAAGTTTGGGTCAAACTTGTTCATGTGATTGTTAATGTAATTTGTGTATTTTTTTTCTCCACGTGTTTAGGTTTCCAGGTTAACGCGTTAATGTTGACAGCCCAGATTTCTAATGATGATGTAGTTCAAGGGTGGGGAACCTCCGGCCTCCGGGCGGTATATGGCCTGCGAGACTGTTTGATCCGGCCCGTGAGGCAATTCATGAAAATAAACAAAAGCAACCTCAGAAATACAAGACAAAAAAACTACAGACAGCGATTAAACGGACAGCTGTCATCTGTCTGTTTCATGTTCAGGGTCATTGTGACGTAATGTGTGATTGCGTGATCATCTCATGTCATCATTTCATTCTCTCCTGGTCACCTGTTTTCACTTACCTCAAGCAAGTATCTCATACTGGATCAGACTCATTTTGATATAATAACAATAATAACAATAATAAAACAAAGAATGGATCCACAGGGAAGATGATTTATTAAAAACGAATGACAAACAAATACAAGATAACTTATTATTTTATTGATTTTATGACCGTTATTAATGAACGTTAATAATGAACGCAATGAATAATGAATTATCATACATGAACATTATACATGAACAAAGTAAGATTTATTAAAAACATGAACAAATACTTGAGCGCCTATTATTGATGGTATTGAAACTCATACTTTTGGATTTAATGTTTATTACTGCTTCAGTGAGACTCTACACATACACCATCAGAAACACAGCCTCTGGTTGACCAAAAGACTGCTATAGGCAGTGCTAGTGAATAGTAACAACAAACGAGGGATCAAGGAAAAACATCGAGTCGAAGAACTTCCACTTGTTCCTCTCGGACGCCTGGCCACTTGTTGTGTCCCTCATTTGATGTCGCGGGCGTTTCGCCAAATCTTTTTCACTTCAGCAGCTAGAGATATAACCAAACGAGGGATATAACCAAATGAGTTACAGACAAAATCAATGTTATGCTAGATGTTGTAGTCAGATACATTACCATCTTCGTTGTATCCCAGCTACTGGCCGATCTCAAGCCATATATTGTCTTTTATTGCGTTGTTGAGGTAGTTGTCGCAGTGTTTGCTGTACATATCAGGTGCTGAGAAACGACATGCATCAGGCGTTCTCTGTTGTGTTTTGGTAAAAACACGACGAGGAGGTGTGACGTCATTTGGAACAAAGTATTTGATTGGTTAAACACATATTTCCCGCAGGCGAATTTCGCAGGAGTAAAAATCCTTGCGGCAGTGTTTTTCTCTGCATGAATGTTCAGCTGCGGTGTGTAAGCATTCATAAGAACATTCATAAGACGTTTTTTGTCCGATTTTCTGGACGCAATTCCGTGCTAGGTGTGAAACAGAAAAGAAAGGTAGATGTGGAATGTCGCGCTTTCCAAGAGAAATGGGCAAACGATTATTTATTTGTGGAAGTAAAAGGCAAGCCAGTATGCCTACTTTGTCGGGAAGCGCTCTCTGTGATGAAAAAGGCCAACCCGAGCATCATTACAGCACGAAACATGCTAAACTGGATGAGTTGAAAGGACAAATGCGCTTGGATAAAGTTAACGCTCTTTGGTAGAGTTTTGGTGCTCAACAAGCATGGTTCCAAAGTGTCAGTTTGTCTCCAAGAAAAGGATATTGAGAGAACACTGAAGGAAAATCTCTCTCTGGCCTGTGACGAGACAACAGACATAACAAACACCGCCCAACTAGCCATTTTTGTGCGGGGAACAACTGAGTTTATACGATGGAGGAGTCGCTGTCTTTGCAAGCCATGCATGGCACCACCAAAGGTGAGGAGTTGTTTGAGCAAGTTGTTTTGTCATTGGTCAAAAAAGAAATTAGTTATCTCAGTCTCAATCCAAGTGAGTTAGTTGTCTGCCACTGTATCATACACCAAGAGAATCTGTGTGCACAGTCCCTGAAGCTCAACAATGTGATGCCAACTGTTGTTTCCACCATAAACGTCATAAAGCAGAGGGCTGAACAGCCACCAGTTCAAGGAGCTACTAAGTGAACTAGAGTCAGAGATCTGGCTTACCACTGTAAGTTGCGGTGGCTGAGTCGCAGAAATATGCTCACACGGTTTTAGAGAAGAAGTAAACGCATTCATGGAGATGAAGGGGAAACCTGTCATGGTACTCAGTGATAGCAAGTGGCTGTGTGGACATTACCAAGGTGGACATACCTGTCAGGGGTGAATGTCTCCAAGGTCCCAACCAGCTTCTCAGCTCTCTGCAATCAAATGTGAAATCATTTGAAGCTAAACTAAAACTGTGGCAAGTGCAACTGGAAAGGGGAAACGCTGTCCCATTCTGCAAGAACAAAAGCCTGCTGTGACATCTGAATATGCTGCTGAGTGTGCAAAACTCCGCCAGGCATTTGCAGAGAGGTTCCAGGACATGAAACGTAAACAAAGGGAACTGAACATATTTGCCACGCCGATTAATGTAAAACCAGCTGATGTGCCTGACAACAACATGAAATCATTGAGGTAGGTACAACAACCTCCCTTTGCTCAAGTTCCACAAACTATGTATGTTCTGAGGATTTTCCCATTCCGTTTGGGATGACATACTGCTGTGAGCAGTAGGTCGTCCCTTGCAAAGACTCGGTTCCACTCAAGACTGACTGACCCAAACCTGCAGAACCAGTTGCGAGTAGCATCATCATCATTACCATCTGACACCAAATGCCTCACCAAAGAGAATCAGTTCCAGCCATCACATTAGGTGCGTTCAAAAATGTTGCATGACCCTCGAAGGATGTTCTAAAAATTGAAATGGCCCTTGACAGGAAAAATGTTCCCCACCCCTGGCATAAGGAATTAATGAATATTTATGCTGACATGTGTTGGCTCTCCCCACACAGTTTGGCTGGGTCCCTGCAAAAAGAATGAAGCTGTGCCTGTCATGAACATTCACTGATTATTGTTAAGAGTTGTTATTTATGGTTTGGCACCCACTCAAGTCACCCATGTGCCTTGAATGCTGGTTACTCAGAAACTTTTTTTCTTTCAAACATAATATAGAACTAATTAGTGTTTAAATTAAAATGTTTAGGCCTACTTGTTATCAACATCCTGCCTAAATTTGCATTTGCCTGGCATTGTGAATGCCTGACTGAACGAACCCTGTCTGGCGCAAGGGAAAAGGTGGACTGCCTCATCCTCAGTTGGAAATGCCCACAGAAGATGAGATCAGTCATGCTTCGATTGTTTAATGCCGTTTTTTGAGATCACAAATTTGTTATAGTTAGATTTTTTTGTTGAGTAAAAAAAAATTAATAATGTTCAAATAATTCAGTTTTTATTCAAGTAGTTTTCCAAGAACCTCATTAAAATGTACAAATTCCAGTACATCTAGTATAGTTATGGAGTAGTACCTTGTGTGTTATGGACAGATAAGTAAATGACTCCACATCTTTTAGCGGCTCTCCTTCAACTATGATGGGCACCTCCTTGTCTTCTTGCCTTGCCTCACTTGCCTTTCCCTTGTTAATCTTCAGGTTTCTGCCTGCTTTGATGTTTCCTCCTGCATCTTTGTCATCTGTATAATCGAGATATTCTAACTGCACCCATGGCACCCATTGTACCCCGCTGTTACCATCTTTTATTCTCTCATAATCCAGCCAGAAATATATATATAGATAACAGACATACCTTCCAAACTCCTACAAGCTCTGATAGCTGTCCCCCTCTGCACGAAATACCCTCAAAGCTGGCCTTGATTAAGGATATGAACTTCTCTGGAATTCCATAGAACCACAGTAAATTCCATATCGTCTCCTGGTCCACACTGTCTGTGAGTATGTCTACTGATGTTCTCGATTTAATAGTTCTTCAAAATGCTCGGCACAGAGCTTCAGCTGCTCCTCAGCAACAGTTAGAGGTTTGCCTTGCCTGTCCTTGACTGGCTTCTCTGCTCATTGATACTTGCCTGCTAGTTTCCTTATGGAACTATAAATATCTTTCATGTTTCTCTTGGCAGCCGCCTCCTCTACTTTTTTAGTCAAATTGTCCATGGATGCTCTTTTATCTCTCTGGATACTCCATCACACTTCTCTATGGGCCACACCATACCGGACCTATGCTAAAGCTTTAGCAGCTCTCATATTGTTCAGATTGTTGACTATTGTTCAACTCTGCTTCATTCGCCTTCCTCTCCTGAATTTTCTCTATAGTATCGAGTGACATCCAATCCTTGTAGATAGATTTCTTTCCACCAAAAGTTTCATCACAAGCTTCAATCCAAACCTTCTTAGCTCTACTCCACTCCGTCTCAATATCCATCTCGCCTTCCTCCTCATAAACCTCTTGCAATACCTTGTACCTATTTGACACGTCTATCCAAAACTATACCCTCATGCTTACCTCTCTCAGTAGGTCTACATTGTAATGCGTCCTGGATCCTGCTGCTCTTACATGGCGCTTAAGGCTTATTTTCAGTGTTGCTAATACAAGGTGATGGTCTGGGCCCTTTTCAACCAAACTTGTAGTGCTAAAGAAATGTCTATTTGGTTCTCAGTTACAAGATCTGGCAATAGCCAGATAGCTTTGTGTACATCTTGGTATGGAAGAACACTACCTATGATGACTAATTGGCTCAATGCGCACAGGTCAGCAAACCACTCTCCATTTTCATTAATTTGACCAAGACCATGCCTCCCTAGCTATCTGCGCTGCTTTCCATGCCTCATACAACGTCCTAACATTCCTAGCTATTCTGATTCATTCTGGGTGACACAGTTTCTGTCCGGCTTTCACTGTGCCGTGTCATAAACTTTTGTGTTGAAGTCCCTTTCTTACCCAGGTTCTTTTGCTGTGAATTTCTCTGTAATATCTCTGATTTACAATATAGGGCCGTTAGCCCTAAACCAACCTCTCACAAGAGGGGAGGGGTGTTCACATTTAATTTAGCCTCTACCCTTTGACCTATCCAGCTGGGTGGCCCCACCAGGAGTGTTAGCTCCCACTGGCATAGCTCTCAGGGTCATTGAGACATGCAAGCAGTCCCAGGACAACAAGGCGTGAACATTAGGACTTGTCCTAACTTACTTGTTAGAATATTGCAGCAGTTGTGGCGGTGAACTCTCCAATTAAATAATTTCACTGCTAAAACTACACAAAATATTTTGTGACACGAGAATACATGAAAACGAATGAGCATGATCAATTCCAAAATAGGAAACTTCTTCTACACTCAGACAAGTGTGGCATGCATGTTTCAATCCAAAGGTTGAAGTCCATCAACCTTGAAACACTGTCAAAAAATGAAATGTAATTCATGTGTTAGTCCAATCAAAACAAGTAGTAGTTTTTCCCCCCAACCAATATGCTCATCAAGTCAATTTACAATTCGTTTGAATCATATTGACATACATTAAGATGGCTCAGTTGTATAAAAATTACATCCACACTAGTTGCTTTATCTAGTTTGTAGGCAGGCTCTATTTGAGGAAGACTTATTCCATTCATATTCATTTCATTTAGTTGCCCAATGAGGTAAATAATGAGTGAAAATGTTCTTCAATTGCCACCAGTGGAATTAAAAGTCGTCATTGACACAAGAAATTTGGTTGAAAACTCAAACAGAAACTCCCAAGTCCCAATCCTTAGGACACAACATAGACATTTATTTATTGTTTTCCGTAACCCTGGACTCTCCCAGTCCTTATGTTTTGTCCTCCCACCAGCCCCTGAAAGCAGCATAGCTACCAACAATAAAAAAACAAAAAAATGATGGCAGATACAACTCCACATTCAAACACTCAAATAGCCCAGTGTCTCTCCATCAGCCCGTCCTTCCTGCCATTCATGAACAAATACACCCCTTGGGTACAAGGACACTGGATAGCAGTTTATGGGGCATGTGAATTTGTGTGTGAACTTACAATAAACTACAATTGATTAGCAATCAACGTTTCCAAATCAAAGTCACTGTTGAAGTCCATTGTCTTTGTAGCTTTGTAGTTGTTCCTTCCATCTTTTTTTGTGTAGTTTGTTATTTCCATCATTGTGTCTTTCATTCAGTGGACTTTTATTTTGTACAGGGATACCACGGTAATGCATTTTGCCACAGAAGATTGCAATTTAATTTGCAATACAAAGTTTGTATTCGTGGGCACCACCGCTGTCTGCCATGTTGTCTCGCGGCTCCGAGGACGGTGAGTCCATGTGTTGTCCAGAAGTTGCAATGTGATGAGGTTGTACCAAGATTGAAGGTCATAACCAAGTCAGAAAAATGTGTGTTGTGCTGTGAAAGGGGCATGGTTTGGGGGGAGGGGTCGGAATCAAGGAATGACTATATATACCGATGTGTGTTTGCTTTCCCACGCAGACTGGGTCTTACCAAGAGTGACACAACCAGCTGAATGTGGATCCGCTCCAGGCATTTTTACTTCCATGAGGCTGTGCTTATCGTTGTGGTTTTGTGTGTGTGTTGCGACACCTGGTGTTGGACCGACGTTGAATAAAAGAAACCACTTCAATCAACCCAACTCAGTTTCTCCTGGGAAGAACACACCCATAGCACACATGTTTGCTACATGGGTATTAACAATAAGAAGGCAAGAAATAAAACAAAACTACTAAATCTTCTGTTGTTCAACTTTGTACTTGGTCACTTTTTGAATTCCATATATTTATATTTATATCCATATATATATTCATATATATTTATATATTATTTTTACAATTAAAAACACCATGGATTTGACAGACTATTTGGTTTGTTTTCGTCTAGGCAGAAGTGTCTCTCCTTTTGTGTTCAATCGTTGTTTCTATGTATACATACAGAATGCATAACATCAGCACAATTCCAGATTCACCATCAATCAAACGTTTCACAGTTCAATACGTTCCATTCCGTCCCATCGATGCAAAACTGTCTGCCATTTTGAGACATAAATCACCAGTCTGTCAAATACTGTCAAACAAAAAAGGGAAAATCCTAAATCCTATCCTTTCATTGGCCAGTGTGCCCCAAGTCTCTGTGTGATAGATTGTGGCTAAGTAACTGGGTCTCTGTGGGTCTGTTACAACTCAACACACCACATCCTCCACTATTCGGGCTCAAGAAGCAAACTGTTTCCTTGGCCTCCACAAACACAACCATTGACCTGTTGCAACTGTTGCTTAGGCCTTCGTCTTCCTGCTTATTATGGGCAAGAGCCAAAGCCCGAAGATGCTCTTGAGCCTCCTCCAATAGCAGAGCTACCTCAACCTGCTTCCGGCCAATGGCAATGGAGCAGGGAGAATAGCATAATGGATCACATGCTTTTGTTTCTCCATAATGAGGCGCGGTTGTGGAGTAGCTCAGAGCAGCTGACGGGGCAGCGGTAGAGGAGTGCAGGCTGGGGCTGGTTTGCATACAGGACACCTCGTCGTCATGGTGACACTGGACGGAGGGGATGATTGGAACAGAGCATGAGCGAAAGGAGGTCGGAGGGGCAGCGAGGATGGGGGGGTAGCGGTGGCCGAGGCTGGCAAGGGCCTGATCCTGAGGCTTGGTGGAACACACCACTGCACTACCGGGCCACGACAGCCCCGCCGACACCGACAATGTAGTTTCCCTGGAAACGGGAACTTGCATGCGTAGAAAGGTGTTCTGCCGTGGGTGGTTGTCCCTTGAGTTTCACAGACAGGAGAGAAGAGAGAGGTACAAGAAAGACAGAAGCACAGTTAGTGAGAGATGCAAGACAATAGATAGGCCCAAAAGAAGAAACATTACAAAACTGATGAAAAACTAAAAGCTTATTGAGCCTTTTGTGTGCGAGTTTGAACTGTACTGTTAAAATACCTATGATTGTCACTATGGCGACCAGCTACATTGAGGGGTACCAAGGGGACCTGGTACCAAAAGTGAGTATAGTCAAGTCAAGCTGATTAGAGTTGGTATCATGCAGTGGAAAGGCGTCATATCTTATAGATTCCAAGAGGACATGAAATGTGGCCCCCCAAATGCAATCTAAAGTGTAATAGGCTTTGCGTGGGGTCCCCTGGAGGCCAGCGCCAGCACGGTATGGAGTTCACATCTTGAACGCCAGATCATCATAGTCTTCATCCCTAAAACACAACCGTGTTTTTTGTCGCCGACCCAGCAGTGAAGCGTTATTGTGCTCAGCACAAAACTTGGCTAACTGACTGAATTGAAAAGTACTGAGTGACTATGCTGTGCTGCTTTGTGTCAGGGTTTCTATGAGCACAGAATGTGAATGAATACAAAGAATATACCCACACATTGCTCTTTCATCATGAAATACTTATGTTCCCGTTGACTTGGTTAAAATGGATAGCGGTCACAGTTTCTGGTTTCTCTCTAGGTTAACAAAAGGCTGACATTCCGTTTATATGAAGTAGAAAATGACATATTGTAAGATAGTGTTTTGATGTGTTTTGAGAGATACATTTAACATAGATTTTTCCTTCTTTCATTTTCTCTTACTCTCAAGCATTATCAATGTGTCAATCCAGGAGCCTTTTGTGGCATTCTAGCTCATTATCTTTGTGTCATAATTCATGGCCTTCAATGAGAGAGAGAGAGAGAGAGAGAGAGAGAGAGAGAGAGAGAGAGAGAGACACCTGTCCATGGCACTGACGAAACATATACATGCAACAAATACATTTATTTATTTGACTTATTTTATTTACATATGAATTGATGGATTTATTGTTTTTTACATTTTGCATCCCTGTGAACTGTTTTAGTCAGATAACAAGAATTCTTAAAAGGTTATGTACATTATTGTAGAAGAACTATTTACAAATGTGAGAGTTGTGTAACTGCATCTCAATCCGTCTAATCCGAGTAATCAGGTTAGTAAATGTGGTAAAGAATGTTTCAATGCGTACTGATATTGATGAATCTTCAAATGTTTGTGGTTTTAATTGGATGTATATGTGGGTTAGGGGGCGGTGGGGTATGGCTGCTGTGCAGATACATTTGTACACAGATTTTAGACTTGAATTGAAGATTATCCTTTGCCCTTAAGTTGAAGAAATGATTGAACCTCATGTGCAGTTGACCACTGTTTTATGTAGGACCTTGACAAAACCAATTGAGAGGCCTGCCTGAGTTCTAACTGACCAGTTGTCTGCATTCCCACTCTTAGAGCAAAATACTTGTCAGACATTTACATCTATGTATGCATTGACAGATGTGCCTCCACATGTACATATCTATGCTTTACACATTTCCTCATCGGATTACTCAGTCACACATTTTGAATACACATTTGCTGATTCCATTACACAATCACAAATCTCTCTGTACGCATTTTGGGATCATATTTCACATTTACAAATGCAATTACACACACAGCTTGGGATACAACTCTCCACTCAGATTTGTACATTGTTATGCTGCAATAATGGCCCTATAAAAACAATCACATTCTACCATCAACCGTCCCTTTTCATTCAAGTGCATTCAAATCCATCCACTAATTCTGTCCATCTGACTGTGGCTGTTCTCTCTCTCCCTCCCTCCCCCTCTCTATCCCTCTCTGAACTGATGCCACATAACACAGCCTTGTTTTTATCTTGCCTCAGCAGAGCGGAAAATAGAGACAGAGAAAAAGAGAGGGGAAAGACTGAAAAACAACTAAAAGTGTGCAGGTGATACTATACAAAACTATGTATAGTATCAAAAGAATACATTTTCTCTAAATGTAATGAATAATTCCTATATTCTCACCTCGTCTGTTCTTCAATTTCACCCTCAAATGTCTCTACTTCCTGAAGGTGTTGGTAGGAGGGACCTGAGTACTTGGATCCTCCAATTAGATTCAGCCTCTTGGGTATGGGTGATGTCTTGCGAGGAGGTGACCAATGAGCTGCCCGGGATCTCTGGTCTGGGCTGTAGGGCAATGACCGATTAACAAGAAATTAATTATTAGGTCTATGCATATGCAAATGCATTCTATTACTGTTTTACGATTGCTAAAAAGCTTTTAACCATTCTGAAGACACATTTTCACAACCCTTCACACAGTTACCACAACAGCAGCCATGAACACATTTTCCATTAATACAGACACTAAAGGCATCTAATTAAATAGTTTTAAAAATGCTTGAATTTCTTTTTCACACAAGCTCAGTCACCACCAAATAAAAAAAATGTAACCCAACATTTGGAATTGCTTGCACACTCTGTTTCCAAACTGCTGGTCAGCCATCTTCATGACCAAAATCTTTTTTCAAAGATGTAGGCCAGTTCAAAGATGCAGCACGAGAAAATATAAGGTGCCACGTAGACAGATTTTTTTACATTGAGGACATTTAGCAAATGCTTTCATCCATGTCTGAAGAAAGTGAAACAACAATATATCACTGTTGGTAGAGTAAGATCTACGGTAAATAGAACAGCTAGCCCATTGCTGATAAACAGCTAGATAGGTAGCATACAATAATTTAGCATGCTACTATTGTGTTAGGAATGACTACATATGGACACAGTTGTCATAGCAACACAACGTTTCATCCATCCATCCATCCATCCATTTGCTTCCGCTTATCCGGGTCGCGGAGGCAGCAGGCTAAGCAAGGCTCTCCAGGTGCCCTTCTCCCCCACAACGCTTTCTAGCTCCCCCTGGGGGATCCCGAGGCGTTCCCAGGCCAGATGAGATATATAATCCCTCCAGCGGGTTCTGGATCTGCCCCGGGGTCTCTTCCCAGTCGGACGTGCCCGGAAAACCTCCAAGGGGAGGCGCCCGGGAGGCATCCTGGTCAGATGCCCGAATCACCTCAGCTGACTCCTTTCGATGCGGAGGAGCACCGGCTCTACTCCGAGCTCCCTCCGGATGTCTGAGCTCCTCACCTTATGTCTAAGGCTGAGCCCGGCCACCCTCCAGAGGAAACTCATTTCGGCCGCTTGTAACCGTGATCTTGTTCTTTCGGTTACTACCCACAGCTCGTGACCATAGGTGAGGGTTGGAACGTAGATGAACCGGCTCAGCTCCTTCTTCACCACAACGGACCGGTACAGCGCCCGCATTACTGCAGACGCCGCACCAATCCGTCTGTCCATCTCACGCTCCATTTTTCCCTCACTCGTGAACAAGACCCTGAGATACTTGAACTCCTTCGCTTGAGGCAACAACTCTCTCCCAACCCGGAGGGAGCACTCCACCGTTTTCCGGCAGAGAACCATGGCCTCAGACTTGGAGGTGCTGACTCTCATCCCGACC
>OMOU01091519.1:0-13245 GCA_900312585.1 Malacocephalus occidentalis
TAGCAGCCTATGTATATTTACATTACATTTTACATTTACATTCAGGGCATTTGACAAATGTTTTTATCCAAAGCGACTGACAAGGAGTATGTTGAAGGAGACAGCAATACATCGCTGTGGTACATAAAGATTAGAATAGAGCAGGTTTCGATATATATATCTATATATAGATATATATAGTTAGAATCCCGTGTCTGCGTTCTGCATGGATTAAGTGAGAGTATCACACACACCTTGCGCACACGAGGTCAATTTAGTTTGACATTAGGATTAACCTTCAAATGAAAGTGATTTTCCATACTGGCTGTAAGCAAAAGCAGAACAGAAGCAAACAGAAGAGACACATTAGGTCCACATGACTTCAGCGCTGAGCCATGAGGTCTCCTACTGGGACACAACCAGAGAGAGACCAGTTCCCCCCCGGGCGCTCGGCTAAAGTGAAACATTCAACGTTTCAATCCCTTCCAGATACTCCGAGAGAATCTTCCCAAGTGGGTGCAATTTATCTTCATCTTTTTTCTCTCTGTTTTTATTTTCAGGTCAGATCCACAAACAGGTTTCTGTGATCCATGATCCATCCATATCTATTTCCCTGTCAGCAGAGTCCTTTTCGGAATTTAATTAAATTTGTTCATCAAATCCCTCCACTGGGAAATTGCGAGAAGGCAATCAGGAGTTGGATAATAGAAAATGAAAAGGAAGGAACAGAAAAATGAGTTATTAAATACAAACTCTAGTCTACTGAAAAAAAATGTTTTCAGTAGACTATGCTCAGCCGTCCTATAGGTGTGTGTGGGTGTTCTGCTTAATAATGACTCCATGGAAATGTGCAGAAAATACGTTATTATGAAGTTATGTGATATACGACAGGATATGTTTCCGAGTTTGGACATCAAATAATACAAATATAATACAATATAATACATGCATCTTTTTTTGGACCTACAATCTTATATAACATGTGGGTCAAGTCACATGTTGGATATCCTTTATGTTACCCTTGACAATTGTATAAAATAGGCCTAGTGACCTCGTGTGTCATGAAATGTCACACGAGGTCACTAGGCCTATGAGCATGAGCGCTTTCTGACAATTATTTACGGCCGCCCACCGCATGTCAAAATTCAAAGCATGTGTCTCCCACGTGGAGGACTGGCGAGAGTGGATTAAAGCCAGAGAAATTTGCTAATTGTGCTTCAGCGATTAAACGTTATTGGATTGGACTTTGGGCACAACAAATTGAGCCTCTCTGCCCGGGCGTCTGACGTCAAGCATCCAACATCCGCATGGCACCGCAATGTTCCACAAATATTTACTTTCATTGACCATTTCAAAACCACCCTTTATACATGACGCCATGACCGTTGAAAGGAGAATAAGGGCGTGGGCGTGCCCGTTACGCCGCCCGAGCGCTCCGCAAACGCGGAGCGATGGCGGACGGGGCTTTCGTAGCGACCGCCGTTTCCCGGTATAGCGTCCCCGCGTAAAGGGGACCCCATGGGCTCGATGAGACCACGGAAGAGAAAGACCGATTTCCCCCTGGAAGTCACGCAAGTGCAGACATGCACGCCACGCAAACGTGTGCACGCATGTGCGCTCTCGCCGTACTGTACGTCCCACGTTGTTCAATGTTTACAATACCAGAGGAATGTGGTATTTCACCCCCTAACTACATAAGGTCGGCCATAGGCATCATCATGGAGACAGCCAACTCTTGGGGGGGATGGTGGAGGGCAGATGGTGCTGTGTTTACTACACAGTGCAACAGTTTACATGTGTTTGGTTGGAATCTAAATGACGGCTGATGACCGACTCGCTCATGAGGCCACGTTGAAGAGGAGCTGATGTTATGACAAGCACTGGTTGGTAGTTTCCCCCCACCCACTCTCACACACACACACACACACCCACACACACACACACCACAGGCTGGCAGGAAAGCAAACACGGTGTTGAAAGACGCTGACGATAGGAGATAAGATAAGTGGAATATAACTGCTACATCCTCTGGAGTAAAGGAGGTGCTTGCGTTGAAACAGACACAAACACCTCCGATTTTTGCCTCAGAATTCCTGAATAACGGCAGGACAACAAAAAAAGTCACCAGCCCACTGGAAAACCCAAACACAGCCGAGCATCTGACAGTTAGCAGCTCTGAACATCGTTTTATGGTTGTTGTTTTTTTTCTTCTTTTTTTTTTTCCATCGGACGATGGCCCAGAGTAGGCCCGGAGTCAAATAATATGTGTTTATTTGGAAACTCGATGGAGCAGGTACTAAAAAAGTACCAGGTACCAGGTTTCCGCCCGGTGGAAACACTCTAAAGCCTGCCCGCAGTTCTCCAGTGAAGACACTTTAGCACTTTAGTCACACTAAATCAAACCGTCTCCAAAAGTAAATGAATCAAAGTTAAACGATACTAAACAAAACGGGGACTCAAAACCACGGTTCATTTGTCAGGCACTGCCATTTTGTGAAGATACATTCCACTTGTAGTCCTAAACCTGTCTGTTAAGCTCGTGGGTGGACCATCCAGTCTGGCTTGGCCTCATGCTCAGTATGTGGCCATTTCATATATAATGAAATGAACCAGACGAGGAAAACCTTCAATGTATCACGTGTGTGCGTGAAATTAATGCACCACTTAATCACGGATGTAATGAAATATTAGCTGCATAAAAGTCTGCCACTATTGAATTACCTCAAATATTGTAAAGCAGTACTTAAGCACTTTCCCCGCTGTTGCATGCACCCTCTTGAGTTTGTTTAGGTCATTGGCGTGTTTGTCCTCTGAGTATTCACAGCAGACGCTCTTCAAGAAACGCAGCCCTCCTCTGATTGGACGAGAATGGTTTCTCCCTGCAGACCACGCCCACCGCGGCGTGCAAGCCAACAACACACACACACACACATCACGCTTGTCCTCATGCGCCGCCTGCGAAGGCTGAAGGCGACGCCCAGGTCGTTGTGTTTGTGTTCGTGTGTGTGTATGTGCGTGTTGTGGACAGGTACGGCGCTGGTAGTTCCCATGGAGATGAGGGTTATTGTCACACACAGAGAAGTGATGCAGGTATCTGAGAGAATCGACAACACAAAAACATGCAATGTATCGGATGAAAGAGAGCACAAGCACACGCACACACATCCGCGCGCACACAGATAGTTGACATTGTTGTGATACTTGTCACGATTATTATAATGATGATGGTTATAGTACAGTAAAAGTCAAACGCTGTTTATCTAATTAGCGTCGTAACTCACGGCCGTGTCAATCACGTTTTTATAGGCTACAAAGCAATGGAGCCAAAAGACACACTCGCACCAATATATGAAAATATAATAACATCAACATCAATATATCTTACAGAGGGTAGGGTAGGCCTACAGTTCTGGTGAGGACCGGACTGTGTCATATGACCAACAGCGTATGACTTACACGGGCTGACGTCAGCCCGTCAGCAAGCTATCGATTTCAATCCCTCAGAATTAGTTTCTTGCACATTGAGTTCATCGATCTATCGGAGGCATGCTATAGGGCTTGGCTACATAGGCTATAGGCCGGGGTTAGTGTCAAACCTCTGTTTGAGGAGGGACTAACAGAAAACCGGATAGTATTCCACTCTGTGGCTATACCGCTTTAAAATGTCTCCTGAACAAAACTAGCGAAATGGGGACGAGACACACGGCTATAGTTTGAGATGTTTAGGCCAACTAGTTGAATCCTTCTCTAATGTTGCTACCCCTGTAACTTTATAATGTGGGGACCTCAGTTTTGACTCATAACTGGAAATGACAGTTGACGTGTATACATATGTAGAACTAATCATGGAGAGGATTATTGCGGCAAATGTTGTTATATTGGGATAGTTTGATCAAAAATCAATGACAAAGAAGAAATCAATCCATTTGATCAAATTGCCTGCTGGGCCTGACTGAATCAGCTTGTGGGCCCCACCTGTTTGACTCTCCTGCTATAGGCCACTCACTCCAAATGCGATATTCTAAAATCTTAATTGAGTGAATTATTATTTGTTCAATCACCTACTCACGGTACTAGCTCCTCGTGGTAAGTATGAATAAATATGAAATGAATCGTATAACTGTCACTGAACCATCATCGTGTAAGCTAATTCAGCCGCGGGGGTTAATCAGGTGACACCCTAGGCGATGGCCACCTTTTATCTCCAGTGGATTAAGCGATCAGGCCGGTCTGATCCGAAGGCCACGGCTTACACTGGCCTCTGTCTGGTGTAGGTCCAGAACTGGAGCCATGGCTCACAGCAGGGCTTGTAATTGATTACATGAATGACGTCACAAAATGTAACGCAAACACGGCCGGTAATGAGGATGCACTGAGTTGGAAAGCTACACAAACGGGTGTTTTAACTAAAGAATGACATGGTTGCAGTGTGTAATGCGGTCATATAGTGTATGATGGTTAGATGGGCAACATGAGCTCATGTAGCTCATATAACACTTCTTATGGATCTTAAAGGGCGCATATCATGCCACCAGGTGTGAGTGTGATTAGCCATTTTCACAATTGCCATGTGACTACTGTCTAGTGACATCACAAGTGGGAATGTCCACCGATATGTAGGATTACTAGATCCGTCTTGCAGCCTACCCAGTGGACTGTGCCGATGGGTAAACCCATCTAGTCGGCATACGTCTAGGCGGACATTCCCACTTGTGATGTCACTAGACGGTAGTCACATGGTAACTGCGAGAGAGCTTACAATGGCTAATCACGCTCACACCTGGTGGCACAATATGTCCCCGTTACAGGCAGGACCAAGGCAAAATGATTAGGTGCTCCGTGTGTTTTGAGTTAACAACACAAGATTAGATATTTGTTGTCTGATCTTGTCCTCTGAGCCAATAACCAATAACCATCTCCTTCACCATGCGTTGGAAAATGTACGCCCACCCAATGTGATCCAGACCAGTGGCAAACAACTTCAACACAGCCCATTTAAAATCATATCAAAATATCATGTAGCAAACATTTCTCTTCTGAATCCCTTCACGATAAAGTGGTTCCATGGTGAGAGACAGTGAAAGGTAAACAAAACTAAGTTGACCAGAGTCAGTCAATTGTCTAAATGGAAAACAAGAGTGAGGGTAGAGCCTGAAATGTATAATTACAAGGATGCATTGGCATTTTAAAGCACTCGCTACCATGCTGCACTTCTTCACATCAGCCTCATTCTTAACATTAAAGCACATTGGGGGCTATTTAGAGGCTTCAAATGGATCATAAATGCCTTAAATAGCTATTGACCAAAGATGACATTTCTCTGTTGCATACTGCGCATTAAAAGCTTTAGTGCCTCCAGCAGGGAAATCCTTGAGATCTGCTGCCCTCTCGTGGCCTTTCTGTGCGCCTACAGAAGTCAGATGTCCATATGTGCGTTATCGTCATTATTTACAGATTTAATCCGTTGTTGTGTTTTTGTTTATGTGTTAATATTTATTGTTCTTCCCTCGTACATGAATCCTGAACACGAATTATGGCAGCGCATTAGGACTCACAAAACATGTTTTTTCCGTAATGTATGGATTTAGCAGCCTAACATATTTACTGACTTTATTTCATTTGATTACTCTCATGAGAATCCAATAAAAAAACAACAACCGGATACATAAATATCACTTATTCTATTCAAAGAAAGGTTTCATTTGTGTTCAATCATTAATTAATTTAATTTAATGACATTTGTGTGTTTAGTTCAACATATTAACAACAACCCCCCCCCCCCATTCACTGACTGGTGGACGAGGCGATACAACCATACAGACAACAGACGGGTCGGGACAGGTCGTGAGGGGAGTGAGGTATGCGCTACAGACCCGAGCCACGCCCTGACCGCGCTGACATTTTCACCCGCCTGAGGATACATGTTTCCTCACTTTACTTTTCTTTTTTTCGACCCTAAAGTTTCAAAGTTTCGACCATGGTGTTCCCGCCCAGTTTAATTCATTATTTTTTGTATTTGACAGCTTTTTTCTTCGTTTTTTGGTCGGTTAACTCAATTAAAAAAAAACACAAAAAAAAACGGTTTTAAAGTTTAATTATTTTCAGCTACTAAAGCTAGCTTTGAAGGCATATTTATTTCAAAAGAACAGATGTTAAAGGGCGGACAGATATTTCAGAACCAAGGGTTTAAAATCTGCACAGAAAAGAACAACCTGAAATAACCAGATAGGAATATTGAACACACGTTAGTCAACTGAAAATATATTTTATTAGAAAAAAAAAAGAGTCCCCAAAAACGAGTGAATCAATTCCACACAAGCATGGTAGAGAAATGAAAAACAAACCAATACAAAAAACATTTGTGAAGATACATCAACAGACAGTGTTACAGATACGTGTTGGTGATATATAGCATCCAATCAAACAGTCTAGCCCTGGTTCCTGGCTGCCCTTTAGACGTAGTCGTGGCCGGGCTGACCGGAGTGGGTTGAAGAGGGGTACCGTTTGCCCTTCCCAGAGTTCTTGCCGGAGCAGTTGCAGCAGAGGAAGGAGCCCCCGATGATGATGAGGCTGGCGGAGGCCCAGCCCACAAACAGGGCCGACCCAAATTCATACCTACAGATACAAATATGCTTTAAATGTGCACAGCCAAGCTAATGGTTGACGTATGTTTTTGTCTGTTATCCACATCAACCAACATTGAATTTGTCATGAATAAAAAAATAAAATGTCATTCATTGGATCGCAGCAAAGATGTCACATTATGTCTGGAAACTCAAACACCAGTGTCCATACGGTTAGAATACAGTGTGTCTGATATACTAATATCAGATTAGAGTAAATGGCTGTATCTGTTGTTGGACCCGCCAGAAATCTGCACTGCAGATACCCCGCCGTACACCCCAGTGTATCTGCCCATACTTGCATACCTCTATATTTATGAACATTTACTTATACGCACTGTACATTCTGGACATTGTTATATGCACCGTAGATTCCGTATATTCTCACAAGCACCGTAGATTCTGGATATTCTCGCACACCGTAGATTCTGTATACTCTTATATGCACTATAGACCCTGGACACTCTTGTATAGATTCTGGATATTCTTATTCTTGTTTGCACTATAGATTCTGGATACTCTTCTATGCACTATGGTTTCTGCACATTCACACACTTGCACTGCTCCCTCACTGTATATCTCTGCCTATACTGCCAATACTCAATGTATAGCGTACATGTATATATATTTATTCAGTCATTTAACTGCTCTACTGTCACACTTTTGCTGCTACCTTTGCACTTCTGGTTGGATGCTAACTGCATTTTGTTGTACTCTGTGCATGTGTACTCTGTGCAATGACAATAAAGTTTAATCTAATCTAATCTAATCTTCTATCTATTCAATGTGAAATGCATTACTGTACTGACAGCAGAATATTACGTTTTACAAGTCCTTCCAAACTATATTGTGCTGCATATCATTTATCATAATACAGCCTATATCACACTATGGTACACACAAAACACTGTTCCCTCCCCTTCTGACACACAGAGAACTAACAGCCCATAATGAACAGTCTGACCACCAGGGTAAAGATCAGTCGGACCAGTAGACGAATGAGCAGTCAGACTAGTAGATGAAAGATCAGTCTGACCAGGAGATGAACAATCAGTCTGACCAGGAGATGAAAGATCAGTCTGACCAGGAGATGAAAGATCAGTCAGAATAGTAGATGAAAGATCAGTCGGACCAGTAGACGAATGAGCAGTCAGACTAGTAGATGAAAGATCAGTCTGACCAGTAGACGAAAGATCAGTCTGACCAGGAGATGAAAGATCAGTCTGACCAGGAGATGAAAGATCAGTCTGACCAGTAGATGAAAGGGCTGCAGGCAGGAACTTACTTGGCGTTGGTGGGGGTGAAGGGGTTGTAGAAGTCCTGTGCTATCCGGTGACCGTACCAGATGGTGGCCACCAGGCCACACAGACCTGTCACAGAGACACACGTGGAGACTGCGTTCAACAGATACGTTCAATCATCCAACAAGATCCATGTTAGGTTGATGGTGCACACACACATACGCACATATAGAGGCAAATAGTCGCAGCTTAAAGAGATGGGAGAGTCAGTGCGGCAGGTTTGTATGTGTGTGTGTGTGTGTGTGCGCGCGCCTGATTGTGTGTGTATATGCTTGCTATACGCTGGTGGGCGTGTCTCAGGCCGCCCACCTGAGAGGATGAACATGACGCCTCCGGCCAGCGCCACCTTGTCCTTCTGCTCCGTCTCCTCCGCCAGGCAGGTGGTGCAGCGCATGCCCACCACCGCCACCATCACGGACACCAGGCACAGCACCACCGACAGCACCATCAAGCCCCGGGCAGCCTGCACCATGCCTGGAAACACACACACACACACACACACATACAGACACACACACACACATGCACTGCCATTGAGAAGTCTGTGCAATGCAAGATTAATTCTCCAAAGGAATCAAGTGCCCTGATTGGTCAACAACGACGCAGGCCCTTCTTGGGATTAATAAAGTTGTCTGAACTGAACTGAGCAGAATGTATAAGCGCCTGTGTACATACACAGTACACAAAAAGCGGCATAATACACGACAAGATGCTAACAAGGGTCTCAACAGTCTCAATGCATTTTGTGTGCGTATGCATTGAACTTCAGGTCAAAATGGAGCCGTAAGGTTGATTGAAAGGCAGACGCGATGCGGCACCCAGTGTGGGTTTCAGTGGGGATGACTCAAGCCTTTCGGTCATTCATTCCAAACGGCAGCACCCCCACTCGTCTCGACACGCAACCTGCACAGTCAACACATTCCTCAGAACAACAAAAGAATGTGAATATAGATCTATGGCTGTGGAAATGATATCATTTCTATTTGTACTTAAATGTCCTGAAATGACCTTGAATGTCAAAAAGAAACAGATATAATTTCAGGTTAATAATAATAATAATAATAATATATATATTCATTCTGTAAAGACCAAAAGTCTGAGCTGTGAAATATATCGAACCAAATGTACGTTTCCTTGGCTAAATGTGAAGCTAACGGTATTTACCTGGCATTTGCAGCAGTGAGTCAAACACTTTGCACTGGATTTGCCCGGTGCTCTGCGACACGCAGGACTTCCACAGGCCTTCGTACATGGCCTGGGCGGTGATGATGTTGTCCCCCGCGTACGACGAAGCCTTCCACTCCACCATGGCGGTGGCGGCGATGGTGCCGATGAGGCCCAGGAAGGCCAGCACAAAGCCCAGCAGCTGCATTCCCGAGTTAGCCATCTTGGAAGGTTCGGTAAAAAAAAATATCTAAGGCACAAATGAAGAGAAGAGTTGAAAATACCAACGAGTTCCTCACGCGGGCAAGGGTTCGTCCCGTTGCAGCTCTTAGGGATGGAGAGATGGGGACAGAACGAAGAAGAAGGATCTAGATGTGCAGTGAAACCACAACAAAGAAGGCTTTTGCTAGCAGAGCATCGCTTGTGAATGAACCTGGAAGCGCTAACTCATGGAACCCTCAGGTAACCCATGGGATGGTGGGAGAGGGTGGGAGACCTCCCCTGGGTGACTGTGGGCTGGCCTGTTGGGACAAGTCTGCCGCTGTCTGAGCTTCAATGTACGAGGAGGAAGGATCTAGACTCCTCTGCTTGTGGGTAGTTGTGCTGTGGGGGCGATTGGCTTACTGGGAAATGTGTCACAAAACCACTGAAGCGGATTTGGTAACGTTTGATGAGCTTATTGACAGACTTTAGACTCTAAAGTCATTAAAGGTCATTGTTGCCGTTGGTTGAATTTCATGCCGTATTTACTAAAGTGTGATCCAATGCATCTCCACAAGCATCACTGCACAATAGTAACCCTCTTGATTGAATTATATTGATATTTAGATAGATAGACAGACACACACACAGATAGACAGACAGACCGATAGACAGAGCCCACGTTCATATGTAAACAATCTGTTTGTTCTGCCTGACATGTAGTGACTCAGAATGTAAACAAGTCTTGCTTGGAGCATAAATGTAACTTTAGACATTCGGACTTCTTTCACAACACCTGAACTAACTTAACTAACGTTGACAAGTCAAAGCGGGGCAAATACTCTCACCCAATTTTTTAAAAGATTTGTTTTGGTGGGAAGGGGGCCGGCTATCGATATCCCAGCAGGACATGTCCAGCACACGGAGCTCTCGTCTGTCCCACTGCAGCTCATTTCGGGTCATTCGGTTCTGCAATCCCTGGACTCTAGCCTGGTGGATCCCCAGAGCGGAGGTATGCTGAAATGTAATTTGTTCTTTTTTAACCATGAAACTCTGGTCATACTTTGGTGTTACGGTGAATGATGAACAGAATGGTGAATAGCACTTTGCGTTCCACTGTATTAACACTGTTTACATTTGATTAGATATTTAGAGACACATTGACAAAAATGCTTCTGTCCTGCTGTGTAAGTAACCTTTGTATCCAAATATTCAGTGTAAGCTCAAGCCTTTTGAAACTGTTTGGATTCAACAATATGAACAAGAACACGATCCCATTTGAGTCAGTAGTCAGCCAGTAGACTGTGCTTCGGATATAAAAGCAAGTGTATGGTCCTTATTCGGTGCACAATAATGATCCCTTCATGCTGGTGGAAACTATTTTATCTCTATTTTATCTATTTTATCCCTTTTCCCTCGACGCGCTGAAACCACACGAATCCATCCAGTAAACAAGCCCACGACTGAGACCTTGTGGCTCCAGCTAACACTCTGCGTTAGCTCAACACATTTATTTTACACACATCTATTTTTCATCAATTCATAACATTTTAGCCGGGCTTTTCATTGCCATCCCTTTGGAAACGTTCCACTTGCAAGCACTTATTATTTGATTATTATTATATTATTGTTTAAAGGTGCAAGGAGCAAAGAAATTGACAAATGTACACGCAAAAAAAGTATTGTTTCAAAGATGTGAATTCAGACAGCATTTTAAAATGAGGCGTCATGACACGACGTCACCAAGAATGTATCGCGTACGGTCTCTGTCTTGTGTTCATACCTCCAAGCTTGCCACTCACATTTGCTTATTGGCATGTTTCCACAGTGCAGAATGGCCAGACACGTTAGCATGGCGCTGTGTCTGATGCTGCTCTCCTCTCAGACGGCCGGCGCAGAACTCCAGCCCCACTGTCCAATCAGCTGCCAGTGCTTCTCGTCCGACCAGGTGTTCTGCTCCGACCAGCGGATGTCGTCGCTGCCCAAGCACCTCTCCGGGGAGGTGAAGGAGGTCATTGTCATGACGACCTCCGTCATGTACCTCTTAGCCAACACCTTCGAGGGGAGCCCCCAGCTGGCCAAGCTGGTGTTCCTGAACAACGCCATACTGGACATCCATGCCAACGCCTTCCAGAACCTGAGCCGCTTGGAGGAGCTGGACGTCAGCGGGAACCCCTGGTTGGAGCACCTGCTCCAGGGAACCTTCTCGCAGCAAGGCAACCTCACCAGGCTGCAGCTCAACTTCAACAAGCTAAAAATCCTGCTGCCAGACACCTTGGACTCGCTGAGCAGCCTGGAGACCTTGGAAATGAGGGGGAATCTCATCGAGCAGCTGCCCCCATCCCTCTTCCGCAACCTGCGGCGTCTCCAGCACCTGGACTTGTCCCGCAATTGGCTGGAAGAAGTCACACGGGAAGATCTGGAGGCTCTGACTGAGCTCAGGACCCTCAAACTGAATTACAACCTCCTCAGCCGTCTCGCCGTGGACATGTTCCACAACGTGTCTCAGGTGAGTGCGCTTCACCTCGAAGGGAACGTTTTAGTCAACCTGCCTCGCCACATCTTCTCGCCGCTCGCCAATTTAGAGGTACTGAACCTCCGAGGGAACTTCCTCACCAACTTCAGTTCAGATGTGTTCGGCAGCTTTCCCTCCAGCCTGAAGGAGCTGACGCTGAAGGGCAACAAGCTGATCGAACTCTCCAGCTCTTCCTTTCACGGCCTGAGCTCCGTCACCTACCTCACCTTGTCCAGCAACCAGCTCTCCCAGCTGCCCGTGGACCTGTTCCAGAATCTCACAATGCTGGAGAACCTGGACCTCTCAGAGAACCAACTCACCTCGCTGCCGGAGGAGATCTTCAACAACCTCCATAATGTCAACTTGATCGACCTCCAAAAGAACAACCTGACTGAGATTTCGGTCAAGCTGTTCCGGGATCAGCCGATGTTGCGCCAGCTCCACCTGTCCAACAACCTGCTACAGACCATCACCCCAGGCCTCTTTGACGCGTTTCACTTCCAGCACGTGGTGAGGCTGCATGGCAATCCCTGGCGGTGCGACTGCCAAGCGTCCTACCTGCAGGTGTGGATGCTCAACAATATCGTGGACGTGGAGGAGCAGGACAAGGTGCGCTGCAGGGGCCCCGGCGCGCTGAGGGGCCGGAGCCTAGCATCCATCGACAAGGAGCATCTGCTCTGTCGTCTGCCCGAGGACAGGCTGATGGCGTATGCCGAGGACGCCATGGACTGTGCGCTGCACGCCATAAACGGCACCGTTGTCGTCAAGTGTGTAGTGGCCGCGTGTTCGTCCCTAAAAGTGAAGGTACAGTTTGAGACAGAAGATGGGACTGTGTATGAGAATGTCGTGCAGACGCCATGGCCAGTGAATAAACAGTGCAACAACAATACAATATACAATACAACGGAAACGCCGTAGAATCGTTTCTTGCACATTTTCATCAGTCATGTATCTTCTCCTATGCTCCTGCCAAACCCAGTCACCTTGTGCTCAAATTAAATATTTCAAACAAACCTTTACCTCAGCAACTGACATCCAGGAGATTATCGGACGGTTTCTGGACATGGTTGGAAGATAAGGATGGGTGGATGACCTTATTTTTCACAAGGTTCAAAGTTCATTCTGATTAGTCCTTGTAGGCCAGGTAGAACATTTTCTGGTGGTTAATGATTGACTGGAGCGTGGGCTGCAGTGAGGTTGGGTTCCACTAGATGACTCTGGTTCTCTGGTTCTGCGTCGGATATTAAAGAGGCCCTCAGCCAAAAATGGACTGCATCTTGTTTCCTTTTGTTTCATATGAATATTTCATAAGGTTTAGCACAAAGGGGTTTATCGGTGGATTTTGTATTCCGTGCCACGAAATTCAAAATTGTGTAAAACATGAAACCACAAAAAGAATGAGGAAATATGTTATATAATAAAAATACAAAATATAATAAGTTGGAATAATAAAAAACATTGG
>OMOU01091522.1:0-11816 GCA_900312585.1 Malacocephalus occidentalis
CGGCGGGGCGGTGGGGTAGCTCTCCTCCTCCTTCTTGATGGTAGGCCGGTGCACGGGCATCTGGTAGAGGCAGGACGACTTGGGCTCGTAGCTGCCCTCCACAAAGACGTTGAAGCTGGGAAGGGAGGTGGTGGCGGCTGCGGAGATCTCGCCCCCGCCGAGGTCCAGCTTGGTGTAGTCGGGGCTCATGAGGTCAGAGCCGTAGCTGTCGCCCTGGTAGCCGAAGGTCTGGCCGGAGTAGGCAGACCCGGGGGGCACCGGCCCGTACTGAGCCTGCACACAGGGCATGTCTGCCGGGGGGGAGACAGGGCACCGGGTTAGAGGGGCCGCAGCACCAGAGCTTCAACACACACACACACACACACAGTATGCACATACAGCATCATTTCAGGTTATCCAAAAGTTCAACCGACGATTGTTAGTAGACACTACAAACGAGAAATTATTTGTGCAAGAAATTTTTTTTTGCACAAAAGCTTTGTTTAAAACACAAAAGCAGGCATTTAAAGGTAGAGAGTGTAGTTAATCACAGAACACAAATCACCACCTCAGCTGACCCTACTTTCCATCACATGCACACCAAAGGGCTTCAAGAGTCGATGAGTTACACACATCTCTATGCGGACGGTTTCCTCAGCTATGTCGCTCAAGAGTCAACTAGTCAACAAGTGTTTTGAAATGAATCACATTACGCTGAATACAACTTAACAGTTAAGTTAAGGAAGCAGCAGGCAACGCAAACACAATCTCCAGACCCGATTAATTGTACCCCCAGCGATCTGTGCTGCCATTGATGGCAGCAGAGTATGTGTGCGTGTGTGCGTGTGTGTGCGTGTATGTATGAGTGTGTATGAGTGTGTGTGTGTGCATTTGATTGACTGTATAACAGTTAAGTAGACATTAAATAATATAGGAACCCCACTGTGGTGCTGGACTCCTGACGGCTAAACGATATAAGTCACAGCATCCCGATAAGACCCTGCACATCGCTGGTACACCGCTGGAACACGACTGGTACAATCTAGTCAGTCGCGTTGACTTCCTCTACTTGGACCGCCCCGATAATACGCCCACCACATGTGTGGAGCGGGCAACCCTGTCTTATCGCACTAGCTGCGTAATACCAGCCACCTGCATACGTATTCCTCTGCTTGTTTGTGTGTAGTGAGGAGTGTGTGTGTGTGTGTGCGTGTGCGTGTGTGTGTGTAATCAGTCATGAGTGCCAACGCACCCGGGCCCAGCATTGTTTGCTCATCGTTCTTGAGCAGGGAACTGTCAACAGAGCGCGGCTCTCATTGACGCCCAGTGCGAGCGACGCCGTAATCGACCCTCTCCCCCCCGCGTCATATGTATCTATTCAAATATGGGACGGATAATCCGCCCGATGGCCCCTCCCCTTGCTTCCTCTCTTCTCCCGTTTCTAACAAACACACACTGCATCCCTTATTTTTTTTAATAGAACAACAACAAAACAACAATATTGTAATAATACTAATAATAATTATTGTCATGATTATTGTTGTTGTTATAATGAATAATAATGATTATTATTACTACTAGTATTGTTATTATTGTTGTTGTTATTATTAGTAATATTATTATTGTTGTATTATTATTGTTTAACAATGACGAATTTTTAGAATTAATTATGCAAATTATGTAACACTGAAGCACTCTTTGAAATAACAATTTCTTGACTGTTCCCCCCCTAATTGTGCTTAAGGTGGGCCTGGGTGCTTTCCTTGACAGCAGACACGGGTTCAGCGTAGAGGCATCATATCTGACATCTTAAACTTCTTGCGTGCGTCGGCGTCTGGAGCTGCAGGTGGGCGAGCTGGAGCACGTGAGTCAAAGCATACGTAGCGATGACGTTGTCTTTGTGTTTTCTACAAATGACCAGCTCTCTTTCAACCCACGTGGAAAAGGGAAATCAGGAACGCACTTCGTCACGGTTGCTGCGGGTTTCCGATCGCTCTCGCAACACAGCATTCGCAGAGTGAGGCATGAAAGAGATTAGAGGAAGGAGTCCTTTTGTTGTGTCAATCGTTTGTTAATTAAATACTTTTTTTTCTCGCCCACTTGAAATATATTTTCTTAGGCCTTATAAAAACGTATTCATCAGAATCTGTCCTCTTGTATATATTTTGTATTCATGTGGAATGGTGTATGGGAAATATCCACACACGCGGCGCTTGTCAAATGATCGAAAGTAGAAAGAGGTTGTGAAATAAGATGGGCACACACACACAGACACGCACGCACGCACACGCGCGCGCGCGCGCACACACACACACACACACACACACACACACACACACACACAGTCAAGCCTACTCATTTCGGTGTAACGGTAATACAATTGGGAATGGGGGGGGATCTCTCGTTCATTTTTTACCTTTTCGCAATCAATAAGATGCCATGCAAGCTCACCCACAAGTACATGCGCCCTCCAGCACCAAGGGAATTCTGAGTTTTGGTGTACTGCAAGGATGTGTGTGTGTGTGTGTGTGTGTATGTGTGTGTGCGTGCGTGCGTGCGTGTGCGCATACGAGAGGACAGACAATCCAAGCAAAGAGAGTGTGTGAGTGAGGCGAAGGTGTCTAACCTCGAGGTGTGCATTTCAACTGGACAAACTGCAGCTGTTCCAATAACTGAGCGCGCTTGTTCATTGTCAGAATGCCATAGATCTAACAAATGAAACACATCAAGTGCAAAAAGAACATGAATACAACAGCAGTCGAATCGGGTTTTGTCAATGACTTGTGAAAAGTGGGCTGCTGAATTAAACCGAGTCTCAGCGTACCGTGAGCACACTATAAAGGGATCAGTCGTGGACTTGCTCTCTGAATACGCTCAAACCCGCAGCCGTAGAACAAGTGACACCGTACAAGCAACTACGTTTGGATGGTTTACTATCACCTGGAAGATTTTTATATAAAAAACAAAACAAAAATATGATACAAAGCTGTTCTTCATTAGCCTGCAGCCGTGGAGCCTAGATTCAAACAAGTTTCACACTTACTTTGTGACATTTTTAATTGTTCTGTTTTATTGAAACTCTGATCTGTATCTCCTAAAGATCTAGATACATGACTAATTGCGGTTGTTTCCTTTCTTCACCCATTGCATTTCTGTTAATAGTATAATTTTATCACCGTAAACTATATATCTTCACGCCCGCAAGAACACGCAGATGCATGCACGGACACGCAACACATTATGCCTTCGCAGCAATAAGTCACGGTTGTCGCAAACTTTGACAGGTAATCATATGGGCATCATCACGCACCAAAATCACAATTACATAAGCACAAATGATGTTGTGTCCACAATTTAGAACAAGAAGAGCCAAAACTTTGAAAACAAAACATAACTCTTAATTAAATTATCCTTAAACCCTGCAACACAGGATGATGAAGGATCAACTCGGAGACGCGCATCTTAGTGAGTCCTCACATTGCCTACCTGGTGAGAGAGTTTCGCGCTGAATGGTGCTGAGGGTCCGAGGTGGAGGGGTGCAGACGTGACTGCGGCCGCGGAGAGGCAACGCGTTGAGCGTCAGGGGAGAAGAAGTGTCCGGCGGCTGGTGCTCGGAGCTCGGCGTGGCGCGCTCTTCCGACCCGGGCTCTGCGGAGGAGACACCCGCAGCGTTTCAGATACAACACGCACATTACGCACACCCGTCGACCTTTAACACAACACAAGCCATGGGCTGCAACAAGTAAACTACCGTTGGCGCGCTTCCGATTCAAGTCACTACTGAAAAAACCCAAAAGTTGAAATAATAAAAATGAACGATTATGAGAAATAGGGTATGCTTCAATTACAACACATCACACATAGGCTACTATGAATCACTGGAATGGCCAACGAATCCAGGAGCATTTTAGGACTGTGCTTTAACCATATAGAACATTTCATGTCATGTTGCATTCGGTTAAAAAGCAGTTAGCCCACAATAGCTTCAATGTTGCTCCAACTTCACCACACGTGTGCCTATCTACACTCATATTTAAGATTTTATCCAAGAGAATGGTCTGTTTTTAAATGAAATGTACAGTTGCCAATGAAGTATACGTATAGGCTACAGTCTCCGATCGGCCAGCTTAAGTTTCGCATAATCAATAAAAACCTTCTGCAAGTCTGACAACTTAATAATAACGGCTACACTGTGCATATAGTGCCTCCATGTCCACGGGACCCCTTGCCTGGTAACACGGTGGCGTTGGGCTGGTCAGGCAGGTTCATTCAGCGGTAGAGACAGAGAGACTCCAGATATTAAATTCGGACCCGCAACCGGCAGACAACTGGAGCGGCGCGCCTCTGAGATAAGTGAGCGCAGAGCGCACCATGGACAGAGGATTTCAAAGCCCTGAGCGCCCCCTCTCTGCCACACACACACACACGCACGCACACGCGCACAAACGCACACACACACACACACACACACACACACACACACACACACACACGCACACACATGCCTGGAAATTGTTGTAATAATGTTCTGAAGAAAATATAAACATTTTACAGAGGCTATACACGCACCTGTAGCAGTTTATTTATGGGTTGATTATTTTTTTGTAGCACATGTAAATGCACACATTTGGGCATGTAACTGACAATAATAAAGTGAGGACAGTTGCAACACTTGATTTTAAACACATATGAGAGAGATTTGCATGTTAAAATCGTGATTAAAGTGTTCCGATCTGAATGGTCACACACACCACCACATTACATTTTACTATCGATACAAGTATGTTAATATAATATAATAACAATATTCAGAACATAATTTGGAAGTGCGTTTAGGTTAAATATGTTCATATTTGTCTGAGTCGCATGGCTGACTTCTTCGGCTGACCAGAGTGGACTGGGGCCGTAACCAAGAGAACCAGGAGGAGCCGTGAAGCATGTGGATGCCTGCTTGAGGCTTCCAGCAAACACACAACAGCCTGGAGAAGAGGCGATGGATACTGGGGACCAGGGCGGACATATACAATACATTACCCCTTCTCACACTGGATAGGAGATGGGGGATAATGGGGACTATCGGTACACATGTCCGGTATCGTACATGACCCCTTCTCGGGCAATGAGCTGGGAGACAGTCAGAAGTGTGTGCGTCTGTGTGGTGTATCCGTGTGTATGTGGTAATGCCTATGTTTATATCTTAGGAAAAGAGAGGAAAGACAGAAAGCAAGAAAGAAATTGAATAATCCTATATCTGATATGTTACGTGAATTCATTCATTTTTCGAAGGGGTTCGGTGCGGTGCTGGTGGTGGGCGTGGCGGTGACTGAAAGCGTTTTGCCCCTTAAGTCGCAATAGTTGACAGATATGAAACGAATGGGGAGACAAGACTTGTCCTCCCAGAAGTGCGCTGTGGGGCCAGCGGCGGTGCTCCATGGAACCGACGGCAGATTGGCTGATCTGAAAACAAACCCTGTCACCCTGAGTTTTCTCGTACCAGACGCCAACTACACACACCGGCCAGTCGTTTCATTCAAGCAGGATTTTGTCTTTTTGTTCTGAAGACTTGTGGGGGCTTCTCTAAAACTTTTCACAGGCGCATAACGCATATATCGCGTTTATTATTGTAAACCAGACAGCAACAGGCGAAGACTGAATCACCACCGAGTCTTTTGAACCAGATAATTGAACTCATTCACATAAAAGATGCTTTCAGCGCCGAACATTCACTTTGAGTTGTGAGTCTGAATGTAGGTTACTGGCGACTCAGACCAGGAGTGTCTGACTCCACTATTGTGTGAGTGAGAGGCATCCCATTTCCATGACAACCGAAGAGAATACGACACCTTCCCAGAGCAAATTAAACTCAGATTGGTCTCCATCGCGTCCACTCACCACAGCTACTACTACTACTATGTGTCCACAACACCATGCCATATCAACAGGTTACATGAAAGAGGTATAGTCGCCCATAGACCGCCGTTTCAAGAAGGCAAGTTGTTATAAATGTCGTAGAAAGGAGAGTTTCAAGATCATCATTCTGAGATTTAAAACGTTTAAAACGCGACACGTTTTGATACGACCTCAAAACGCGGATCCTATATTAGAGGCAATAGAAATAATTCATTCATTCATGTCACATCTTTGCTTACTTACTGGTTTGCTGTGGCGGTTCCGTCTTTACATGTGATATTAACTTCGTATAAAAATGCCCTGTTTGTATCCAGACATCTCACAAAAAAATACAAAAATAAAAGTTTTTCCTTGTTCTCGTACTACTTGTCCTAAAGTCCTAAAGCCTGTATATATAACTCCTCCGTGCGAGGAGCAAGTCGCGTCCGAGAGTGTCAGTGATGTTGCGTGAATGCTCAGTTTGTTTATGCGCGCCGTCTGAGGGAGAAAGTCTAATAGAGCATTTATGTGAGCCTGCCTCCTCATACAGCAGCTGGTATGCGCTACGTCAATGTGACGCCATGGGTGGGGTGACGTCACTCTCGGTAGAGCTCCCTCTCGCCGTACAGTACAAGACACACAAGCCCTGTGCGCCGTGCCAGGAAGAGAGAGAGAGAGAGAGAGAGAGAGAGAGAGAGAGAGAGAGAGAGAGAGAGAGAGAGAGAGAGAGGATGGAACCTGGTTAGGCTGTGTTTGCCGGAGAGGCTATACAGAGAATTGACAGGCCAGAGGGTACACAAAAAAATATAGAGACTAAACGCCCCCTGACTAATAATGATTAAGTCTGAATAATCGATTTGATTCATGTTTCAGCCAATAAGTACACGACTAGGCCATGGTTACAATTACGGAGAAGTAGCTGAAATAAAAAATATCTCAAATATCTCATAATGTCTCAGTTTTACGATCCCAATTCCTTTAAGCCTATCCTAATTATTATTACTTTTTTTTTTTTTTTAACATATAATGCATTACATGTAAAAAAAACACCCCATAGCCTACATTGAATCAGAATTTAAAAACGCGTATATCAGTCTATGGTTTTACTAATACACCATGTTTTCCATCCAAATGAGGAAATCCGCAACAATGCCATCAAAAAGTTGTACACGACGAGAGCACAACGGGAACACCAAAAAATAGGTTGCAGAGCAAACACAAGGGAAACTAAAAGCGTGACCAGCAAACTCAAAATTAAACGAGACTTCTGGAGCCACTGAGGGAAGTGAACCACCAACAACCAATCAGCGGGCGCGTATTGTGTTAGCCACGTTCTAATTGTGACCAATGATCAGCTCTCGAAGGCGGAGCCAGGCCCTTGACGCACCGAGCTCGTGATTGACGCAACCTTGTTTTTCTAAATTTAGCACTGGGCGGCGGGGCTGTGTGTGATAGCAGCGCCCATTCATTGCAACTATTTTAGTAATGCGATTGTGATCTGGCCAAGCCAAATATAGTCGTAGACAGGTATTTATTTATTTATTTTTAGCGGAAAGTGTTTTCATTTGGCGTAGAGAAGTGAAACGAACGAGACGGCAGATATCCAGCAGGCTAATGAACAGCTAATATCGCGTACGTTTTCAGCGTATGACGTTGTTTCAATTCAACCGTTGGGGGAAGAGAGAGAGCGCCGGACACAAGACGCCTCGTGTACATATAGGAGAACCGTTTCGTTTGACTAGAAACGACATGTGTCGCGTCGATTAGAATACAAGAGAGCGGGTTTGTAAAAGTGACGGCTTGTATCGGTTCACGACAACGCAACTCATTTATTACAGCCTCCCCAAAATATAGGAGCGTAACTGCGCAATGGTGGAGTCTTAATTCATTTTGGCGTATCCAAAAGGGAGTACGATATTCGCATGCGGGCAAAACCCGACACGCTGCGGTCACCACTCCGAACTGATAGGAATCAACCTATTTATTTTTGTTCCACTTGCGCAATGAGGAAATGTGCGTACGCAATCTGGCGTTTGTTAGGAACCTCTGATGGGGATGCCTAGGGGGAATCCCTCTCGGTCGGTTGCCCCAGAACTGCTGCTGCCACAAGCAGGTGGTGCAGAACATAACCAGACGCTACCACGGAAAATAAAGACGCAAAAGTTAACAGGTGGGGAGGGCTTTGGACAGTATTGCCCCACATTTAAAGCATAACAACAAAAAAGAAGGAAATATGAATTAATTCCTGCACTCCAACGCATGTTGTTGTGCCATATTATATCTGTGGGTGATTATATCAAGCTCACAACCACTGCTCTGCTCCCTTGCCATTGGGTCGCTTTGGGGCATTTCATTGTGGCATTCCCTGAAAAGCTCCGGGAAGACAATTTCAAACTCTAAAATATACTTGGTGCCGGAAGGTTAAACAAAAGCATTCCTTTTATCTGAATACCTTTTATGTTCGAATGCCCTCAATTCCAAACATGTATTGGGTCGAGGGGCTTTTGACACGTGAATTGCTTTATGTTTATCAGGGGGACCATTTTTAACGTCACTTATGTCACATTCGCACAGCCCCGGGCTGGTCTCCTCGCCTGACCCCTTCCAGTCATTATAGGTCGCTGTGACGTTATGTTGTCGGAAGGGTCTCTCTGGAGGTAATCCAGATTAGCCTGTTCTCATATTCCAACCAGACACAGAAGTGATTAGGGATTATAACCCGGGTTCTTTTTATAGAACCGGATAGCATGGTCATCCACCGTGCTTATCAGGCGTACATGAGTGGCGATGGCCTAAATTTATATTCTTCCATGGAGAACACATGTACACAAGCACACACACACACACACACACTGCTTCCAAAATACAACCACCGGTTTCAAATCCTTAACAACGCACTCAGTGTTGAACAGATGCGGCGGTCAGGGCCGACGGAGAGCTACAGGAAGTCTAAGGCGTGACGCGAAGAGGGTTTACAGGTGCCCGCAGCTGATCCCTGCAGTGCCGTGGCAGTAACAAGAGTATACTGGTGTTACGCTACTAGCCTCCGCCGCTAAAGCTCCGCACTGGGTGGGATGGTATGCTACGCTACGCTGGAGCACACTGAACTCTGGCCATCACAAAGCAGAAGTGAAAAGTGATTGTGTCAGTTTGAATGCGCTCTCTATGCCTTGAGCCAAGGCACCAGCACTCAGCGCTCTGGTGACACAGGGGGAAGGGGAAAGCAGAGAAACGGAGAAACAGAGGAAGGCTTTTATGTCGGTGTCACAAAATCTGCTCCGACTGTACGTCAGAGTGCGCGGCAGGACGGAAGGGGTAGGGGGGCGGGGTAGGGAGTGCGGGGCGCTGGCGTGGCGGCAGGGTGCTCAATGGCGCTCATTCTTCCCCCTCTGTGGGGACGCACACAAACACATTGACCCACAGCAGGGGGATTCCCCTCGGGAGCGGCCAAGAGCTGTAATACAAGCCGCCAGCGCCTTATCACACCAGTGCCCAAAGACAGGAGGGTAGAGTAAAGTCAGGGACCGTAACCCCGGATGTGGATCCACGGGGCTTGTGTTGGGTTGGATTCTGTTCTGGGCCCGTCGTATGGCCGCTGTGGGGACATTTTGTGCGTCGGCTGTACCACCGACCGGCTCGTACTGCACCCGTGATGCGTTGCGTGTCTGTGTGTCGTTGTTCTGGACGTTTCGTTTTGAACTTGGAATTCCATTTTTTTATTTCCAACTTGCGTCTGCATAGTGTAGCATGAAATATACAGGGCTATTCCCAAGAATCAGCAGTTCTTTTTGCGGGTGTTTCCTGGAGCACCGGGCCGCATTGTGTTCCTACACAAGCCTGTGAACCAGCGGCATGCGCTGACACCCGGGAATCTGTACACAAACATGCATGCACATATGCAAATACACACGCACACACACACACACACATAAGATACACGTGTCATGTGATATACAGTAGTGTGCACACAGAGCTTGTCTGCAGCAAGTTTTAACATGCAGACCTTCTCAAGTGTCTACAGTGAGCAACGGCATTGGGCAAGGATTATATAATGTACATTTCATCATTATTTCAATTGTTGAAATAATTAAATAATTCCCAGTGGCCTAACTTGCCCTATCTCTTGTCTAGCTGATGATACTATGAGCAAGCAATCATTGCAAAGTTCTGCTGGAGAGATTTGTTGCAGAGGCCAACTAGAGTAGCATGAATCCTGCAATCATTTCAAAATACAAAAAGTTTTAAAATGACCAGGACATATTTTAAAGGTGAAGTTATGGCCCACTAGTAGTAGGTGATTTAGTCCGTTAGTTTTGCACACATATATGGGAACACACAGCCTAACCATATCTGTCATGGTCATCTGAGAGACTGGAGATGAAAGCAACATTGCATGCAATCCTTAGCAGGAACACCTGCAAACAAATCATGCAGAAACAAAAAGTACAGATCAATCACTTTCGAGCATTCAATCTCTAGCAGTACTTGAGACTAATTTGAGACTTTTATTAGTTTTTAAACCGTTTTCAAGGTCACACATTCTTGTATTTGTGCATGTTTGTATTTGTCTGTGTTCCCAAAGCATATGTGAAACTTGGTGCTTGTAATTGGTGCTTCCATGACACATATCTCTTGCTGAATAGTATAGCCTGTAGTTGACTCAGAATTGAACAAACAGTTGAAGCCACTCCCACGTGGCAGCTTTAGGTTTTTGTTGTACAGGTATCTGTTTGGCATTTTATAATCATCATTGCATCATCGATTGACATATAAATGTGTTTGTCAGGGGTGGCATTTCATTTAGTGACTCAGATGTTTGTCACCCTTTACATGTCTGAAACATCTGGGTGTGTGTGTGTGGGCACACACATGTGTGAGCGTGCTTCTGCACATCACATCTTTGGGTCATTGTGCCAATTGACTAATGTACAGTCATAGACACACAGGCAGCGGAGAGAGACACACGCCCACACCCACACACACACACACACGCATGCATGCACGTGCATGCACGCACGGCGTACACACACATGCATGCATGCATGCACACACACACCCACCCATGCATGCACGCGCATGCACACACGGCACATGCATGCATGCACACACACACACACACATGCATGCATGCACGCACGGTGCACACACACATACACACACATACACACAGATTGGGTAGACATACTGTACTTAAACAAGTAGCTGTATTTCTGCATTAGTCATGGTTGTAGGCAAAAGTGGAGAGTTCCCTTGTTTGGTCTATCCCTGTTTATCTTCATGGTTAAGAAGTATGTGTTCATAAAACTGAATACTTTGGAAGTATGTGTTTATCTAATGCTCCATAGTTTAGAAGTCTGTATTTATCTAATACTCCATGGTTTAGAAGTGTGTATTCATAATACTGAGTAATTTAGAAGTATGTGTTGATCTAAAGTGTTCATATAGTTTAGAAATATGTGTTCATAGTTTAGAAGTTTCTGTTGACCTAATACTCCATGGTTTAGAGTATGTTTATCGAATACTTCCCGTTGTATGCTGTATCTGTATGTCATCGCTTACATCCTGCAGCAGGGAGAACACTAAAGGAGTGGTACCATATACTGGCAAACTAAAGTCGATTACTATTTCATGGTCACTTGCATGAGTGCATCTTTTGCACCTGACTGAGCTCACCCCCATATTGTGTACATAATTCCTTAAAGTCTCTACAGGCGAGTCATTTGAATTACCGATAACGCCATGCAAGCCACCATTTTGAAGTGGATTGATTCATATTGTTAATGTTTTTATAATATATATTTTAGAATCGATTTTAGATACCGTGTTCTGTGATGAACCAGTCCCAATGGTGCCGCATGTCGGTAATTATTATGCATATCTGCCAGTAAAGAGCTGTGACGCATTCAGTTGTCTTAGAACTTGTCATTTCTTGTCTATGCCTTGGCTGC